>PVJL010006722.1:0-87885 GCA_004026885.1 Lyroderma lyra | reverse complement strand
TAGAAGCCCCACCGGGATTCAAAGGTTGGAGTGAGAACGAAATAAACAAAAGAGGGGATGGATGGTTTGGGCAACAAATGCAAAGGGTCCCCGACAAGGATGTCTATGGGTTGCCCCGCTTTACAGATGACAACAGGAAGGATTAGAGAGGTCAAGTAGCTTGCCCAGGGTCACACACCCTGTATAAGCTGAGGAGTCGAATGCAAACCGAGGCAGTCTGACCAGAGCTCCTAACCACTGTGCTGCAGGGCAACAAGGTCAGTTCGGTTTCAGACTTCTCTGCAACATCAGCTTTCAGAGGAAAACGGGCCACCAGCTAGACTTCTTAGAGAAAAAAGACTACGTGTATGCCCAGCCAAACTGTCTTTCACAATAATAGCTAACAAATACTAAACACACACTGTGTGACTGACAGCCACTGTCCTAAGTTCTAAGAGGACCTCTGTACTCCTATATTATGAGCTGGGGGGAGGGGAGGATGGTGGCCCACTTCTCCCAGAGAGTGACACATCTGCTTTAAAAGAGGGAATTGGGCAGGAATTCTTGGTCTTGTTTTGCTTCTCCCAATATGGAACCTTGGCCCTGTGAGCAAGCCAGAGCAGAGGTGATCGGGGCTCAGTACTACAGCCTGCCACACATGTGGTAGATCTCGTGTCCTACTGTGGAAGCTGGGTGGGTGGAGAGAGCGCCAGTTCTCTGCCCTGCACCTGCCTGGATGCAGCTTCTGCCACACAGAGCTGGCACTGCTGAGAGATGCTACTAGTCTGTCCTTGCTGGAGTGAAACGGTAGTCCAAGATTGGGAGCTGGGAGGAAGGGGAGCCCCATCTTCTTGGCTACATCTTCCATCACACTGAGCTGGGGCGTGGGAAGCAGTTCATGGCTCAAGTGCTACAGACTCTCATTGTTCTTACTAAGATGTAGCAGGAGATCTTGAATAAATATTTCTCTTATGCTGTATGTCCTCAGAACAAATTCTAGAGACTTTAAATGGTTGGGTTTTCAATATAATTTTCACCAGTTAAATGGTTGTGTCACGGGGGAGAGTGTCTACCAACCTCTTCACTCCACCATTTTGGAAGTTGGCTATCTCAATCAGCTTATAAAGGTGAAAAGTAAGTTTGTTTGGTAGTATTTTAAACTCATGATTCAGACACATTCCATGTGTTTCAATCCACTGCAATTATGTTTATTGGTGCTCAAATTATCCCATCTGGGGCTAATGGGAACTTCTTTAAGCTGGCTCTTGAGTCCTTTTGACATGACTCTTAACAGTCATTGACAGCTTTCTTGCTATTGAAATACTGTGTACATTACCTCCCCCAGAACCACAAAATGTTTTTGAAAATCTTAAAGGTGACACTTACCTGTACTAAAAAGAGTATTTGCGACTTCCAAAGAAATAAAGAAGATGAAAGCAAACAGTCAAAAGGGAAAAACAAATTTAAAAATCATAAATAAAAAATGATAAGGAAACATTAAAAATAGCATAGAAAAATATGACATAAATAATAAAACGAACACATAGAGATCATGGTAAACATAAAATGGAATCTACTTCCCCTATTAAAAATTAAGATTCACAAACTGGATTAAGAATTCAATCTTGCTATTTGAGACAATATGGGTGAACCTAGAGAGTATTATGTTAAGTGAAATAAGTTGGACAGACAAAGACAAATACCATATGATTTCACTTATATGTGGAATCTAAAAATCAAACGAACAAACAAAACAGAAACAGAAACAAATTCATAGACACAGAGAACAAACTGATGGTTGCCAGAGGGGAGGGGGAGGGGGTATTGTGCAGAAAACAGGAAGGGGATTAAGAAGTACAAATTTCCAGTTATAAAATAAGTCACGGGGATGTAATGTACATCACAGGGAATAGAATCAATAATATCATAGTAACTATGTACCAGGGACAGATGGTTACCAGACTTACTGTGGTGATCACTTTGTAAGGGTATATAAATATCGAATCACTATATGTACACCTGAAACTAATATAATATTGTATATCAACTACAGTTTAAAATAACTTCTAACAAATAAATTTTTAAAATTTCCAGTTTATGTTATTTAAATGAAGCACAAAATGAAACAAGAAAGATTAAGGTAAAGGAAGGGGAAATATGTAAAAAAATGCAAATTAAGAAAAATCAAAGATGAAAAGACTTTCATTAGTAGAATTTGACATTAAAAGTGACATTGAAATTTATAAAGCCAAAATATGAAGGCTAGAGAATCATTTAATAATATGACTAACAAGTTTTGCTTAATAGCTTTCTGGAAAGAAAGATGCAGAGTAGACAATATGCCTTTTTTTCCCTAGTGCCCATGCAACATTTACAAGAATTGAATAATATATAGCTGCACTAACAGTGGCACTTAAACAGGGTTCAATTGCTGAAGAAGACTCATGAGACCCGAAATGACAAAGCTTACAAATGTACGGATCATCACGGGGGAAGGACACACTGTAGCAAGAGTGTGCAAGTCAGAATAAACATCACAGCATATGACTCACAGCAGGGGGCTGGAGAGGCCAGGTGCAGGCTCCTTGTCTCTTTCCTGCACCAGCCCTAGAATCAGCCATTTCCTCAAGGAGCCCTGTTTCCATTTATTGGAGAATGGTATTTAGAAACGAAGATCTGGATGCTAGGTGTGCTCATTGCTGCTGAGGTATCACTGCTTCTAGGCTATCTCAGCAGTCAGAGCCAGGAAATATACCTAAGTGTACATACATATGTATATTTCTGTGTCTATCTGCCAACTAGAGTACAGTGTTTACATACAGTTCTTTTTGTTGTTAGCCTTACATTACCTGGTCAAAATACTGTTTCGTTTTGTCTTTTTAGGTATACGACTGACATACAATATGTTCATTTCAGGTGCACAACATAATGATGTAATAGTTGTAGATATTGTGAAATGATCACCACAATAAGTCTAGTTAACATCTGTCACTATAAATACGGATTTTTTTTCTTGTGATGAAAACTTTTAAGACCTACTTTCTTAGTAACTTTCAAATACGCAATACAGTATGATTAATTATAGTGCCATGCTGTACATTACATCCCCATGACTTATTTATTTTATAACTGAGACTTTGTACCTTTCATTTCCTTCACCCGTATCACCTCTCCACCCCCATGCCTCTGGCAAACACCAATCTGTTCTCTGTATCTATGAGCTTGAAAACATTGTTTTTCAAAGTTTCCCTGCCCTCTTCAGTGAAGTCATGTCATACATTCCTAACACAATTAGGCTCATTTATCATACTCTGCATTCCATCCTGGGATCACTGACAACCACTTTGATTTTTAAAATTTTGCCTACAGGGAAGTTCATTCTTGGTGGTATACCATTCTATGGGTTTTGACCATTGTAAAGTCATGTATCCACCACCACCTTTGTGCAGACCATTGTGTACTCAACCCTTCTCTCTCCCCTAATCCCTGGCAGCCACGCATCCGCCTTCTGTCCTGCGGTAGACTGAATCATGACCCCAAAAGATATCCTATAAGCAGGGAATGTTTCAGCATATGCCAAAGGGGACTTTGCAGATGTGATTAAGGATCTCGTGATGGGGAAATTATCCTGGATTATCCAGGTGAGTTTTAAATGTAATCACAAGGGCCCTTAAAAGAGAGCAGCAAGAATGTCAAAGGAGGAAGGAGGAAACATGAGGATGAAAGCAAGAGGTCAGAGTGAAGCGAGACTGAAGTCACAATATAAAGAATACAGGTGGCCTCCAGAAGCTGGGAAAGTCATGGGAGTGAAGTTCCCCCTAGAACCTATGGGAAGAACCAGCCCTACAACACCTTGACTTTAGCCTGGTGTAACTGATTTTGGACTTCTGGCCTCCAGAACTGAAAGAGAACAAATCTGTGTTTTACTACCAGTTTGTGGTCATTTTTACAGCAGTCATAGGAAACTAATACAAAATTGTTTTGCTTTTTTCAAAAGGTCATGAATGGAATCACATAATACCTTCGGGTCTGTGGAGTTTGGATTCTTTCATTTGGCAAAATGCATTTAAGATCCATCCATGTTTATGTTATGTATATTTTACCACTAAAAAAAAAAAAAACAAGATTCGGAGTTCCCTGGTGGTGTAGTGGCTTAAAGCTTCGGCGCTGGTGTTGTCAACGCTGTAGCCTGGGTTCGATTCCCGGCCAGGGAACTAACCACATACCAAAACAAAACAAAACAAAACAAAAACAAAACAAAAACAAGATTCATTCGTGTTGTTGAGTGACTCAATAGAGCTTTCCTTCTTAACACTAAGTAAACTAGTATTCCATTTTATGCATGTAACAGTTTGTTTATCCATTCACCTGCTGAAGGACATTGGGTTATTTCCAGTTTTTGATTAATGAAGCTGCTATAAACATTTGTATACATGTTTTTGTGTGCACATAAATTTTCAATTCACTTGGCTATTAAACTCATAGGGATTCATAGCTTTTAAGACATAGAAATGTCCATTTAAATATCTTCTCCGGAGAAACACATTATTAAGTAACAGAAACAAAAAGAATCACAGGCTTTTTAAGGCCAAGATTACATTCACAGAACAAGCCATAAGTTCTGAGTTCCAGATGTCTTACAAGACCTCTTTGTTAGAAATAATATTTTCAAGGACATTTTAAGAAACCAGAAAATCATCTTATTGTGTTGCCAGAATTTCTTACACCAGCAGTTAGGGGGGCCTGTGGTTTTCCAGACCAAATGCTGAAATTCCATTATTCAGAACCGAGAGAAATAAAGACATATCGCAGAAGATTAAAACTACTATGGAAAGGAAAGGGGCAAAACAGAATTATAAACAATTGGAATATGAGCATGTAATGTTATCCGTCTACAGTGTAAACTGAAAAAACTGACAAGGAATATTTGAATTTCTGATTTATTATATTGGCAACCCATTCACCCCTAGTCCTTAGTACTGTTTGCTATGAAACTTGTTAAACAGTTTCATGAAGTCATAAAAACTTATCTGTTTTTTTTCCAACAGATGTGTAGTGACACCTCTGCCAGGGGAGTTTTGCCTGAACAAAGAAAAAAATAAGTCATTCAAACATAAAAGTGGCAAAAATTTTTCCTGAAGAATCAAAACGACAAAGGAATAATTTCGATTTGCACCCTTCAATACGAAATCAGGTACAAGTCACATAATATACAAAAGGCTTGTAAAACCAACTGCAAAGTGTATAACAAATATTTGTCAGGGTATGGGATTTTCTCTTACTTACAAGCTGACAAATTACCCGTTTTCATTTCCTAGATGTCAGCAGCACAATAGGCAGTATAAACATCATCAGCATATTTGCATGGGTTCCCCACATCCCCAAGTCCCACAGAGGCCATGCAGAGGGGCCCGGGTGGACATACTCTGTACTCAATGCGAGTTTCCATTGCAGCCAAGGAATACTGGAGCTTTGGGAATTTACATCTTTTCTAGCAAGCCTGCTCTCTGTCCCAGAAGGAGATAGCATCTCATCTCTCAAGGCTGCTCCCTGCAAATACAGACTTGAGAGATGACCCAGGTAAAGAGGGTCAGGGCCTTGCATTTTTGGCATATAAAACAAGAACCACAGGGACACTCTGGACTGTGACAAATGGTCTCTCCCAACAACGTTATACTCAGAGAGAAAATAGGCCCACTCTCCTTCCACGTGAAGTGGACAATAAGATGTACTGCTCCAAGTTTTGCCTCTAGGAATATCTTCTTTCACCACTGTCTTTCAGGGGTTAGAATGCAGCCATCCCCTTTCGGTGGGTGCCAGCATACTGCGCATAAACCGGGCCTGTGTTTTTCTGTAGCCAGTCACAGGGAATGCTCCAGGAAGCCATGAATGTGGGTTAAGAGAGAAGTAAATCAAAGGAGCAAGTACCATGGGAGTTTAAAACACCTCTTCATACAGTTTGCTTTGGCCTTCTGACCAGCGTGGGCTCAATATATGTATCATTATCATTTTCTAATGGAATACTGTTGTCACATCCAATTTTATATTTCCATGGATGAGATAACACCTAGTTCCTGATGGTTATTTCAAGTGGCATACACCACTCTCTTTTGATCTTCCAGATCTCCTGCCCTTGTTTTCCACTGAGACAACATACCCAGAAACTGGAGGACAAGTTCTTTCGTAGAGCACAGAGCAGGTAGAGAGGGTGGAATGAATCTGGAAGGGCAAATGGAAGATATCCCACACAGCCCATAAATGGCATTGATGTCATTGGCGTGATTTTCTAAACCATTAAACTATTCTTGGTAAAATTCCAAACAAAACAACTCACACTTCTTTCAATTTACACAGTAGTTCCGTTCCTGGAAAATTCCAGGATATTAAAACTGTGCAAAAAAAAATACTTTAACTTATGCTTGCTTTGGCAGCAATATACCAAAATTGGAATTACACAGAGAAGATAGGCATGGCCCCTGTGCTAGGATGACATGCAAATTTGTGACAGCAGTCCATATTTTTTAAAATTTTAGAAAAAAGAAAAAAGTACTTTGAGTTTATGTACAAAATGTGGTTAGGTTTGTGCTTAGATCATTACACGTAGGTTTTTCATATACGAGTACGTGAGTGTCCACAGGGACATTTGAAAATTATGTAAGATGTAAAAAATTTGTCCTTATAAGAATGTCACATGCGTTGAAGAACATATGACATTCCTGGATCCTGTCCATTAACTACCAGGAAATCTCTGCCAGGGGATTCCTGTCAACAACTGTAACAACTAAAAGAGACCCACATGTTTTCAAAGCATACCCTTGGGTCATGCTGTCCCGAGGGAGACCCGCTGTTCTAAGGTGAAACATTCACCCTCGCAGAACTTGAGTTTGGTACTTCATCTACTCAGTGTCTGGGGACAGCATTGGATGCAAGAAATGACTTTATGGGTTCAACCCACATACTAAAATCTCTGACCCAGTTATCAAATACGGCCATTTCTGGCAACATATAATTGTGGATTTGAATTTTCTGATTTAGTGTGAATAAAAATTAAGAAAATCACTGGATGTGAAGTTCAAGCCTCACGTGCAGCCAGATTAAAATTTTAAAATAATCATAGTTCAAGTCACTTGCTATTGAACTGTAACATCTTTCTACTTTTAACCTATAAATTTTACGTAATGCTTCTACATTATATAAAATTACAAAATACAGACACAAAAATAAAGAGTAAAATCATCACATAGTGTGGTAAACAGAAAAATAGCCCCCTCTCAAAGATGTCCATGATTTAATCCCTGAAACTTTTTACACGGCAAAAGGAACTCTGTGGATGTGACTAAATTAAAGATCTTGAGATGGGGAGATTATCCTGGATTATCCAGGTTGTTCCAATGTCATCCCAAGGGTCTCTATAAAAGGGAAGAGGAGGGTCAGAAGGCAGAGAAGGTGATGTGTTACAAGCAGATATTGGAGCAATGAAGCCATGAGCCAAGGAATAGTAGTAGCTTCTAGAGGCTGGAAAAGGCAAGGAATGGCTTCTCTCCTAGAGCCTCCAAAGGGACCCAGCCCTGCAGACACCTTGATTTTAGTCCCATAAAACTCATTTTATACTTCTGACCTCCAAAACTGTAAGAGGGTAAATTAGTGTTATTTTAAACCACTGAATTTGTGGTCATTTGTTACAGCAACAATAGGAAACTCATAAACCCCCATACCACCCTCACCCCCACCCCTCACTGCAGAGATCCACTATTGTCAATACCTCAGTACCCATACTTCTAGATCTTTCCTTATAGTATTATGTGTGTGTGTGTGTGTGTGTGTGTGTGTGTACTTTTTGCAAAAATGGATCACTGTCTATGTGCTATTTTATAACCTCCTTTTTAAAGTCAACAAACTCCATCTGTCCATTTCATCAAATACCTAAACTATATGAAAACTGTCCCAAATGACACAAAAATGCCCTTAACAGTTGTTTGGTCCAAATCAACATCTGCTTGAAGACCAGCATCTGATTATTACGTCCCTTTTGTTCTAATGTTGTCTACACCCTAAAATGTGAATAAAAAAATGAGGGATCTCTTCTCCTTTCTATTTTTCCATTCTTCCTCTCTTTGAAGAGCAACATTTATTTATTCATGTTTTTTTCTTACGGCCTTGCTCATCTAAGTAAACTAAGCCTATGAAATCACTTCATAATAATTTTAGTCCTAGAATTCCTTTAAATTATAATTGCAAATTATAATATTTCCTATTAATATAGTGCTTCATGGTTTTCAATGAATTTTTTCAGCTATAAATTTCTCTAATAAGATTTGGAATAACATTCCATTAATGGAAATTTGATTTAGGCAAAATTATCATACAAACTATTTGCTTCTCACTAATAACGTTTATTTCCCCAAACAAGGCCCATCTATGCTTTTTAAATGATTTTTTAAAAAGTTAAATACGTAGTTTGATTCTTTGCATTTGCAATAAAAATGTAAAATAGAAATTCAAAATCCAAGCTCTGAACAATCACTTATGATGAACAAACATGTCCCTAATCTAAACCAACCACTTTTTAAAACAATATTTAGTAACAAATATTTAATTTTTAACACTATACAAGTACACTTATATTTATATTCTTTCTGCTCAAAAATTAAGTGTTTTCAAAGGTCAGCTTGAAATGATGTTATTAATACTGATAAAAGAAAAAAACATTCAAATTCATTTTGAATACTTGTTTATTAGTTTCAGATTTAACACAAGATATTATAGAATAATTCAACCTGACAAAATAACATTTCCCAAAAGTACTATTTCCAGTAACAATTTCTCTATTGAATGATAATTGACAATAAATATTGTAAAATACAAGGGCCACTAATTATGACTATAATATATTTTACAGAAAGTAGCAGGACTGGCTTTATAGAAGCCTGAGGAACAATGGTTAAGTTCTCCTGACCCAGAATATCACACCCACTAAGAAAGAGATTAAGTCAAAAACGTTTCTAGCACAGTTTCACATGCACTTTAAACTCTTGTTCTCTGTCATGAAACTGTTTTCTCTGGATCAATAATGCGTTGAAGAGGTTGAGTGAACCTTCAGAAAAGGGTCTAGGTTTTATTTATCTCTCTGTTACCAGATCTAGTATAGAACCTGGCATAGTAACTCAATTAATGTTAAATAAATGAATGGATAATTGGAGGAAGGAAGGAAGGGAGGGAGGGAGGGAGGGAGGAAGGAAGGGAGGGAGGAAGGAGGAGAGGGAGGAAGGAAGGACAAAAGATCCAATGAATGGCCTTAAGTGGCTTTAAGTACTCTGAAATATATTGAAATATCTTAAAAGTAATAAAGAAATACAAAGCAATAAAGAACAGAAGGAAGTTAGCCAAAACCTTAGTGAAAGGTGCAAATTTCTATGAATCAGTGAAAAAAATAGGTATTAATAGGCTATAAATCCAGAAATGAGAATTATGTAGACTGTGGGTACACCCCTACTTTAAAATTTTGAAACCTATGTCATTTTGTCTATATAAAGGGGATTAGTCTAGCCTTTGAGATCATGAGAAACTGGAGATCTACAGCCTAGATCTTGAACCCGCCCAATCTCTTGACCAAACAGCAACCTCAGTCAAAAGAGACAGCAATTGTTTCTGAAGTGCTATGGGCTCAACAGGGACAATACTGCCCTCTAGGGAGCTTTTTGGAAGTTGGAGATATCTGTAGTATATATATTTTTGACTCATTGGTGTGAAACTGTAAAACATTAATGATAAAGGGAATCTTAAAAGCCACAAGAGAAAATAAAAATTAGATGAACAGCCGACTTTGCATCAGCCAACAACTGATGTCAGAAGACAGTAGAATGATATTTGCAAAGTGAAAGTGGAAATTATTAGCAACGTAGAATTTTATACCTAAGTAAATTACCATTGTAGAGTAAAGGCAAAACAGAGATATTTATAGACATACAGAAAGAAGCTTACCACTCGCAGACTCTCACTGAAAGAAATACTGTGGATGTACTTATTTGTGGTGCCAGCCAAGATGGAGTAAGCCTACTACACTATCTCTCCCACTCAGTAACAACTGAAATCTCTGCGGAGGCGGGGTGGTGGGGACACAAAAGCAACTACCTGAGAACTCTGAAAAGTAAACATAAACAGGTGGATTGAGAAAGGAAATAAAAACTTGAAGAAGTGGCTTGTGCAGGAGTGCGTTACCCATATTTTTTAGCTACTTTCTCTCCCAGCCTCGATCAGAGGAAAAGTCTCTAGTAGAGCTGCTGTAAGCCACACAAAAGGAAAAACTCCAAGGACCCCCACAGTTCTGACCAGAGGAATCTGAAAGATGGAAGTGTGGAAGAATTTTGTGTATGAACCAGCAAAATGTCAGGCTCACCTAAGAGCTGAACGTACATGGGGTATACCCAAACAACATAGCGAAGACTTTGAGAACTGAACTATGATATAAAACATCCCTCAAACACACCTCTTACAGAGCATGTGTGGGATAAACCCGAAGTATCAGAACAAAGGCTTTGAACTGACGTCACTAGGACCACTGCACACTTGTGACCCAAAACTTGTAATCTGAACCTAATCAGGTTGATTGCCTGACTAAAAAAAAAACAAAAAACCAAAAACTCATCTACCAGGAGACTTTATTTATTTATTTATTTATTTATTTATTTGTTTGTTTGTTTGCTTTTTGGCATGTGGGTAGCTCCCTGGCTGGGAATCGAACCCAGGCCACAGCGCTGACAGCACCACCGCTGAAGCCTTAAGCCACTACACCATCAGGGAACTCCATACCAGGAGACTTTAACAGCACAGATTCTTACAACATAAGATGCAAAATATCCAGTATACAATCCAAAATTACTTGACATACAAAGAATCAAGAAAATGTGACTAATTCTCAAGGGAAAAGATATTCAACAGTTGCCAAATCCAAGATGACTCAGATGCTGAAATTAACAGACAGACTTTAAAGCTGTTATAATTATGCTCGGAGGTAAACACACGCTTTAAATAAATTAAAAGATAGTTCTCAGCAGATAAGCAAAAGGAAATTTTAGAAGATAAAAATACAATACATAAAATAAAATATTCACTAGATGAGCTCAATTGAAGCAGATGCATTATATATAATATATATAAAATCCTCATTTTATATATGACATATCTCACATATGTGATATTTATAAATTTGTGTGTCAGTCTTGTGTAGGGGTCAAGCTAATCTTCCCTGTATCATTCTTACTTTAGTATGTGTTACTGAAGCCTGCACATCTATGATATTTATGTATTATATATTTCTATGTGATATTTTTATATTTTTTATATATAGAAAAAAATGAGGATTGTATAGTCTATGGATACAATTGTATAGTCTATGGATACAAAGTTTAAAACTTTAGAATCTGTGTCATTTTGTCTATAAAAAGCAGATTAGTCTAGCCTTGGAGACCATGAGAATCTGGAGATCTACAGTCCAGATCTCACAACCCACTCAGTCTCTGGCCAAAAACAACCTCAATAGCACTTGTCTCAAAAGTGCTATGGGTTCAATGGAAACAATACTGCCCTCTAGAGAGCATTTTGTAAGTTTGTGGGTACCTTTTTTTTGACACATTGGTGTAAAACTACAACACATACACAATGGAATATTACTCAGCTGTAAGAAAAGATGAAATATTGCCATTTGCAACAAAATGATTGGACTGTGAGATCATCATGCTAAGCGAAATAAGTGAGACAGAAAAAAACAAGAACCACATGAATTTACTCATATGTGGAATATAAAATTGAAAGCAACCAAGAAAAAAACCAAGAACCATATGACTTCACTCATATGTGGAATATACAACTGAAAGCAACAAAGAAACAAAACTCATGGACACAGTCAATAGTTTAGTGGTTACCTGGGGGTAAGGGAGGAGGGGGTGGGAGAGGAGGGAGGGGAAGTCAAATATATGGTGATGGAGAGAGAACTGACTCTGGGTGGTGAGCACACAATGCAACACATAGATGATGGAGTGTAGAATTGTACACCTGGAACCTATGTAATTTTTGCTAACCAATGTCACCCCAACAAATTTAACAATAAAAGAAATCACTGGTAAAGAGAAAGAAATATATACATACATACATACATACACATACATACACATACATACACATACATACATACACAAGGTCTAACAATTAAGTTCGTGAACTTGTCATCATGTGCTTACATTGCAGCACTGTACAAACAACTCGGTAAGGTGTCATATCCTTGGTGTATCTGTGTCTCACAGCTGTCTTCATGTTGACATGTGGTGGTGTCTTGTTGAGTGGTGTTCATTATTGTTGTTGTTGTGTTTTTGTGTGCTGTTGCAAGAATGTCAGAACTTGGATTAGAGTAACAAACAAACATTAAATTTCTTGTTAAACTTGGCAAGAGTGGAAGTGAAATCAGGGACATGTTAGTCCAAGTTAATGGAGATAATGTGAACAAAACGGCAGTGTACAAATGGATTAAGTGTTTTTCTGAGGGGAGAGAAAGCGTCCGTGATGAAGAGAGGTCAGGGTGGCCAGTAACGAGCAGAACTGATGAAAACATTGCAAAAATTCGTCGAATTGTGTGTCAAAATCATTGGCTGACTGTGAGAACCATAGCAGACCAAGTAAATGTCGATAGAGAAACAGTTAAGAAAATCTTAACTGAAAATCTTGGCATGAGAAAGGTGTGTGCAAAAATGGTCTCGAAGGAGCTCATTAATGAACAAAAGCAAAGGAGAGTCAAAGTTTGCCAAGACCTTTTGGAGAGGCAAGATGACGTTTTGGGCCCTGTTATCACTGGCGATGAATTGTGAATGTACCAATATGACCCTAAAACAAAATGTCGAGTTGCACAATGAAAGTCAGCTAATTCTCCATGACCAAAAAATTTCCATCAGTCCAATTCAAGAGTCAAAACGATGTTGCTAACCTCTTTTGATATCAGAGGGACTGTTCATTATGAATTTTTACCAACTGAACAGCCAACCAAGTTTACTATTTGGAAGTGCTAAAAAGGCTGCATGAAAAAGTTAGACAAAAACAACCTGAACTTTTCCCCAACAACTCATGGCTCTTGCATCAGGACAGTGCACGAGCTCGCACGGCACTGTCTGCGAGGGAGTTTTTAGCTAATAAACAACTGTGTTGGAACACGCTCCCTATTCACATGATCTGGCTCCCAGTGACTTTTTTCTTTACCCGAAGATAAAGAAAATATTGAAAGGAAGACATTTTTATGACATTCAGGACCTCAAGGGTCATGTGATGACAGCTCTGATGGCCACTGAAGAAAAAGAGTTCCAAAACTGCTTTGAAGTGTGGACTAGGCGCTGGTGTCAGTACATAGCTTCCCAGGGGGAGTACTTTGAAGGTGACCGTAGTGATATTCAGCAGTGAGGTATGGAGCACTTTTGCTAGGATAGGATCATGAACTTAACTGTAAGAGTTCGTGTGTGTGTGTGTGTGTGTGTGTGTGTGTGTGTGTGTGTGTAGCAATTGTGGAGGCTGGCAAGTCTAAAATCTCCAGGACAAGCCAGCAGGCTAGAAACCCAGGGGAAAATTGCCGTGTTGACTCCAAAGGCAGTCTGGAGACAGAATTCCTTCTTCCTCAGGGAGGTCAGTCTTTTCTCTTAAGGCCTTTAACTCACTGGATAACTTAGGCCCACCCACATTATAGAGGATAATCTGCTTCACTCAATGTCTATTGATTTGAATGTAATCACATCTAAAAAAATACTTTTATAGCACTATCTAGACTGGTGTTTGACCAAACAACAGGTTACCTTGCCAAACTGACACATAAAATTAATTATCACAGATGAGAGAGGAAAGAATCAGTGAGCTTGAAGATAGATAAATAGAATTTATCCAATCCAAAGGATGGAAAGAAAGAACATTGAAGAAATTTAATGGAACTTCAGACCTTTGAAAAAAATATCAAAGTCTACCATTTGTGCCACTAAAGTCCCAGGAGAGCAGAGAAAGATTAGTGCAGAAAAAATATTTGAAGAAATAATGGCTGAAAATTGCCCAGTTTTGGAGAAAGACATAAATACAGAGATTCCAGATCAGCAAACCCACAACAAGATAAACTCACCAAAAGGAAAAATTTGTTCATTCCTCTCAATAATATATGCATCATTTACGTTACAATGACCAGATATAAGTGACAAATGAAGTCTCAACAAATTTTTTAAAAAATCAGTGTTAAACAGACCTCACTCTTGGATAGAACAATAAAAAAATATTTAAAAAAAAATGTTTAGTTATTCCTCAATAAAGCAGGAAAAATGTTTAGAATACTAAAATACTACTAACTCAATCATGATTTGGCAAACATACTTGATGCAGAAAGACTAAATGCTTTTTCCTACAAGCCAAGGAACACCAAAGATGGCCAGCAAAACACGAGATGGTAGGTGAGAGGCCTGGAACAGATATTCCCTCACAGCCTTCAAGAGGAACCATCCCTGCTGACACCTTAATCTCAGACTTCTGGCCTCCAGGACGGTGAGACAATAAATACCTGTTGTTTAAATCACCCATTTTCTGCTACTTTGTTATGGCAGCCCTAGGAAACCAATACAAGTACTGAGACAGGCAACAATATAGATGCACCTTGAAAACTATGGTAAAAGAAAGAAGCTGGGTGTAAAAGGCCATATACTGTATGATTCTATGTGCATTAAATGTCTAGAATTGGCAAATCCACAGTGACAGAAAGTAGCTTAGTGGTTGCCAGGAGCTGAGGTTGGGAATAACTACCTAATGGGTATGGGGCTTCAGGTTTTGGAATTAGGTAGTGGTGATGGTTGCACAACTTTGTGAAAATACTAAGAACTGCTGAATCGTGCACTTTAAATGGGTGGGTTTAACGATATGTGAATTATACCTCAGTAAAAACTAAAATAAAAAACACCCTGAGCCTCAAGGAACGGGAAGGGCCCAGGGCTGCTCCTGGGAAAGAGGTTTGATTTAAAATAAATAATAAAACTTGCAAAAACAAAGATAAGAAAGCCTGAAAATAAACAAGTTATACATTCAGTTCAGAATCCTAGGGTGAAATATGTAAAACTAAAAGAAGTATAAAGATGGGTATAAAAGTATGAGCAGAAATTAATGATAGAAAACAAACAGTAATCAATAAAACCAAAATCTTGTTCACTGACAAAACTACTGAAATAGAAAAACCTCCAAAAAGTCTGATCATCAGAAAGAGAGGAGAGCAAGAAAATAAACAACTTTAGGAATAGAAAAAGAAATATAACAAATAATAACAATAGAGATTTTTAATAACATATGAGAATATGATGAGAAACTTATTCCAGTACATATGAAAACTAAAAAGACAGCTTTCTAGAAAAACATAAATTACCATACTAGGAACTGATAATCAAATGTCTCTCATGATAAGAAATACCAAGCCCACATAGTTTTACTAAAAAATTTTACCAAACCTTCAAAGGAAAGATAATCTCTCTATATTAAACAACATTATTTCAGAAAATAGAAGTGGAAAAGTTACTGAGCCTATTTTATGGGCTAATATAAACTTGATAGCAAACACACAAAACAATAAAAGAAAATAACATTTTAGAGCAATCTCACTTATTAACATGCATGTGAATCTTCTAAATAAAATAATAACAAACCGTATACAAGCAGTGCATTAAAAAAAGTAATGTGGAGAAAAAAAGCAAACCCAAAAACTCACAGACAACAGTTTAAGGGCTACTAGAGGGTAAAAGGGGAGGGAAGGTGGCAGAAGAGGGTTGAGAGGGTCAAATACATGGTGATGGAAGGAGACCTGACTCCTGGTGGTGAGCACTCAATGCAATATACAGATGATGTATTATAGAAATGTACATTTGAAATCTATATAATTTTAATAATCACTGTCACCTCAATAAATTTAATATTTTTTAAAAAAGTAATGAGGTACCACTAAGTAGAACTTTTTGGGAAAGGCATCAAGAAGAATTCAACATCAGAAAACCTAGTAATAGGAGTTCCCTGGTGGTGTAGTGGCTAGGGCTTCAGTGCTGGCGCTGTCAACGCTGCACCCTAGGTTCGATTCCCCGCCAGGGAAATACCCACATACTACAAAAACAAAATACAAAACCAAAATAAAATAAAAAAAAGAAAACCTAGTAATAAAATGGTTTATAGATTTAAGGAAAAAATATAATCATCTCATGAGACACAGAAGAGACTATGAACATTTATTCATTATTTAAAACGAAACACAATAAAAACCCCTAAGAGAATTGGAATTAAAAGGAAACTTCCTTAATTTCAGAAAACAAATCTATTAAAAAAAAAGAAAAACCAAAACTATAGCACAAATCAGACTTTCAGGGCAAGTGGAAGGCAAATCCTGTTCCAGAAACGTAACTGTAAAGTTGGATAAAATTGACAAAAACAACCATTTCAGTGTTCTAGAAATCAACTAAAGAGGGGAGAATGAGAGAGGGGGAAGATACAAATTACCAATATCAGGAACGAACCAGAGGATAGCACTACAGACCCTGTAACCATAGAAAGGATAATAAAGGAATACTACAAAGAAATCTACACACGAAAACTTGACAACTAAGATGAAATGCACCAATTCCTTGAAAAACACAAACTACCGCCATGCGCTCAATATCAAATACATAATTTGGATAGCCGTGTAACTCTTAAGGAAATTGAATTTTTAATCTTAAAAATATCCCTAAAAGAGAAATCTCCAGGCCCAAGTTGCTTCCACTGGAGAATTATACTAAACTTTAAAAGAATTAACATCAAATGTCTTCCAGGAAATAGAAGAGAGAACACTTCCCAATTCATTTTATGAAGCTAGTATTTCCCTGGCCAAAACCAGAGAGAAAATACAAAAATTGAAAACTGCAGCCAACATCCCTCATGAGTATAGATGTAAAATCATAACAATATTTGGCAAATAAAATTCAGAAACATATAAAAATAATTATATGGGTTCTAGTATCCAGAATACATAAAAACTTTTACAACTCAACAGCAAAAAGACAAACAACCCACTTAAAAAAATGAGCAGAAGACTTGAATAGACGTTTCTCCAAAGAAGATATACACATGGCTAACAAGCACACGAAAAGGTGCCCAAGATCATTAATCATTAGGGAGATGCAAATCAAAACCACAATGAGATACCACTTCACGCCCACTAGGATGGCTATAACAACAACAAAATGTAAAATAAAAAGTACTGATGAGGATGTGAAGAAACTGGAACCCTCGTACATTCCTGGTGGGAATGTAAAATGGTGTAGCCACTTCAGAAAAGTTTGGCTGTTCCTCAAAAAGTTAAAACATTGAATTACCATATGACCCAGTAATATACCCAAAAGAATTGAAAACAGGTGTTCAAACAAAAACTTGTACATGAACGTTCATAGCATCACTATTCGCAACAGCCAAAAGATGGAAACTACCCAAAAGTTCATCAACAGATGAATGGATAAACAAAATATGGCATATTATTCAGTCATAAAAGGAATGAAGTACTGACACATGCTATGACATGGATGAACCTTGAGAACATTATGCTAAGTGAAAGGAACCAGACACAAAAGGCCACACACTGTGTAATTCCATTTATATGAAATATGCAGAGTTGGCAAATCCATAGAAACAAAAAGCAGATTAGTGGTTGCCAGGGGCTGAGGGGAATGAGGAGTGATTGCTTAATGAGCATGAGGTTTCTTTTGGGGTGATGAAAATGTTCTGGAATTAGATAGTGGTGATGGTTGCACAACACTGTGAATGTACTTAGTGACAATTAATTGTACACTTAAATGGCTAAGCTGGTAAATTTTATGTTATGTGTATTTTATCACAATAAAAATATTTTTTAAAAAGAATCATATTCCATGACCAAGTGAGGTTTATTCCCTGGATGCAAATCTAGTTGAATAATCAAAAATCCCATCAACAAGCTGAAGAAGAAAAATCATGTAATCATATTAAGTGATGTAGAAAAAGCATTTGACAAAAATTCAACACCCATTCCTGATAAAAATTCTAAGAAACTAGGGATAGAAGGTAACTTCTTCAACTTGTTAAAGAAAATCTACAAAAAACTTACAGCTAACATTATACTTACTGGTGAAAGATTGACTGCTTTTCCCCTAATATCAGAAACAAGGCAAAAATATTTGCTCTCATCACCTTATTCAACATAGTACTGGAAATCCTAGCCAGTGCAACAAAGCAAATAATAATAATAATAATAATAATAATAATAATAATAATAAATAATAATAATAAAAGGCATCTTGATTGAAAGAAAGAAATAAGACTGTTCCTATTTGTAGATGACATGACTAGCTATGTAAAAAAAAAAAATCTATAAAAGAACTCTTAGAACTGATAAGTTCATCAAGGGCACAGGATACAAGATAAACATATAAAATCAACTGTATTTCTATATGTTAGCAATGAATACATGGACACCAAAATTTAAAATATAATACCATTCATAATTGGTAAAAAATAAAAATGTTTAAGTATAAATCTAACAAAACATGAACAGGATTTGCATGTTGAAAACTACTAAAACACTGATGAAAGAAATACAAGAAGATCTAAAAAAATGGAGAGACTTTCTGTTCATGAATTGGAAGACTCAACATAGAGAAGATGTCAAATTTGTACACTGTTTTAATGCAAATTCTATGAAAATATCAGCAATATTTTTATAGATATGGACAAACTTATCCTAAAATTTACATAGAAGAAGTCACATTAGGTGGTGACTTATTATACAAATTGACAATGCACTGTAGAATTGTATGCCTGAAACCTATGTAATCCTTGCTAACAGATGTCACCCCAATAAGTCTAACAATAAAAATAAATTTAGGGAGTTCCCCGATGGTGTAGTGGCTTAAGGCTTCGGTGTTGGCACTGTCAGCGCTGCGGCCTGGGTTCGATTCCCAGTCAGGGAGCTACCCACATACCAAAAAGCAAAAAAAAAAAAAAAATAAAAAAAAAAATAAAAAAAATTTACATAGAAAGAAAAAGGAACTAGAATGGCTAAACTAATTTTGAAAAAAGAAGGAAGTGCAAGAAATTAGTCTACCTGATTTCATGATTTATTGTATAGCTACAGCAATCCAGACTGTGTGATATTTGCAGAGGTACAGACAAAGATCAATGAACAGAATAGAGAACCCAGAAACAGACCCACACAAATATGCCCAACTGATTTTTGACAAAGGTACAGAAAAGTAATTCAGTGGAGGAAGGAGAGCCTTTTCATCCAATGGTTGATGTATCAAGTGAACATCCATAAGGCAAAAAAATGAACCTCAATCTAACCCTTACATCTTACACAAAAATGAGCTCAAAATAGATTGTGAACTTAAATGCAAAACATAAAGTTATAAAACTTTTAGAAAGAAAACATAGGAGAAAACCTTCAGGATCCAGGGCCGGGCAAAGTGTTCCTGAACTTGACATCAAAAGTGCCATAAGAGAAATGGATTAAGTTGAACTTCATCAAAATGTAAAATTCTGCGGTGAAAGAACTTTAGGGGATACAAAGTCAGGCTACAGACCGGGAGAAAATATTTGCCAACCACGTACCTGACGAAGGTTCTATCCAGTGTAATAAAGAAGAAAAGTTAGGCTTGGGTCTTAGGCTGGCTGAGAGGAGCCAGCGGAGCTGGGATGGCGCTGTTGGAGAGCGAGCAATTCCTGATGGAGCTGACCAGGCCCTTCCAGAAGCGCTGGTTGTCAGGGAGCGCGTTCGTCACCCTGAGGAAGTATGATGGTCCAACTAAACCCATTGCAAGGAAAGGTTCTGTGGAGGGCTTTGAGCCCTCAGGCAAGTGTCTGTTAAGAGCTACTGATGGGAAAAACATCAGCGGTGTGGTGAGCTCCAAAGAAATGCGTAAGTTTCAGATGGCGTATTCAAACCTCCTGAGAGCTAACATGGATGGGCTGAAGAGGGACAAGAGCAAGGCTAAGACCAAAGCAGCACAGCGAAGGGCACCAGATCCCCTGCTTTCACCAACGAACCACTGAATTGTTTTCCTTTCGTTTTTCCTTTTGACCACACAGCTAGGTTTCTGGTTCTCCTCCAGTAACTGTTTTGCATGTGAGATTAGGGTTATTTTGGATGAAAGAAGGGCTGTAATGTTTACAGGGTAGTTTTAAGAAGCCAGTTTATTTTAGATCTGGCTAATTGGCCTGTGTTGCATAGTTGTATCTTCATGGATTATAAAGCCTCTGTAGCCATTTGAGTAAGAACAATGTATCATTGAACCTATTTATCAGGAAAAAAAAGTTAAAGGCAACCAAATTAGAAAGATGTAAAACTGTCCTTATTTGCAGACGATAGAATCCTTTGTGTAGAAAATTTCAAGGAATTCACAAAAAAGAGTAGAACCAATAAATGAGTTTATTAAGGCTACAGGATATAAACTTAATACATGAAAATCCACTATAGTGTAAATGTACTACAATTTCTTTATCCAATTGTCTATTGATAGGCATTTTGGTTGTTTCCATATTTTGGCAATTGTGAATAATGCTGCTATAAACATAGGGATTCATATACTTTTATGAATTAGTGTTTCAGATTTCTTTGGATAAATACCCAGGAGAACACTTCATAGATTATATAAATATTTACCTACTGTGCTGTACACCTGAAAATAAAAATTAAAATGTAAAAAAACTGTATTTTTACATAGAAGCAACAAATTCTAAAGTAAAATTAAGAAAACAATTCATAATAGCATTAAAAATAACTAAACAGAAATAAATTTAACAAAAGAAGTGCAAGACCTGTACAGTGAAAACTAACAAACTACTACTGAAATTAAAGAAAATCTAAATGAAGAGACATTTCCTATTTATGAATTGAAAGAATAAATATTGTAAAGACAGCAGTTCCCTCCAAACTAGATCTATAAGTTTAATGCAATTTCTAATAAAATTCCAGCAGGTCTTTTTTGAGAAATTGACAAGCTGAACCTAAATCTTTTTTTCCAAGTTAAAGTTAATTTATTAATATTTAAGCCATTTCTTGCCATGAGCAAAGGGGTGGAAGATAGGTATTCTAGTCATCACTGGATACAAGGAAAAGAGGTCAGCATAAGGTCCCATACTTGTCTGGTCCGTGCTCAGAGTAATGGTCCAAACCAGTGCTGTGGTCCCCAGTGAGTAGTGGTCCAGGTTCTCTTTATTCATCTTCATGGCGGAAGTGGATTCACATGAGGGTTATTGAATAGAGTATGGTTACCTTCTCCCCAGGGAAAAGGGCTTGGACCTGATGCGGAGATGGGGATAGGCGGCGAACTCGGGTCTCTCGTGCTCTCCGTGGTGTGACTTCAGGAAGACGTTCAGCATGCTCACTCCCACCCCAGGGAGCGCGACAAAGTAGGTGAGGGCCTTCCACATGCGAGCTGAGCCCGCCTCACCGTGGGCGCCACTCGATACAGGCCGCGCCAGCTGTGGCCAGAACCGACCTACCAGCCCAGAAACACGGGACCTAGCTGCCGCTGCCATTTTTGACTAGGATGGCCACAGTGCCCTGAACCTAAAATTTATATGGAAATTCAAAGGACCGAGTAGTCAAAACAATGTTTTAAAAATTGTTTCTCAATTTTCTCAGTTAAAAGAGAATCTTATGAAAGGAAAAGATAAGTAAAAATAAAAAAGCCTAGAGAAAATTCTCGTTTCTCAGTTTAAGGCCACAGTAATCAACACAATGTGGTTTACCCATCAATAGAATTCAAGTGTTTGTCTATGTTCTTCCCAAATAGTGATATGATCCAAATATAAAGGTACAATGGCCTTACACAAAACTAATTTCCTTAATCCAGTAAGACCCTACCTTCTAAGTCAGTGGCAACAGCACAGCCCCTGCCTGTTGTGGAGTCTGACGCACAAACTCCATGGAGATGAGATGATGCACCTGCCCTGATGTCAAGTTTTATGAAAATAAGGCCATTGTTTTGTGCATTCCCATTTTCACTAAGCACAGTGCTTTGCAAATAGGTTGAATTCATGTGACTCTGAAGTAGATGGGACTTTTGGGTTTTCTAACATGACTAATTACAATAAATCAGTTATTACAAAGCTCTCAATCTTACATTAGTCCAGAATTTCTGCTACAAGGTGCTTACAAAACACATGGAGACACGTTAAATATAAAATTAATGTTTGGATTAGAATCTTGCTTTATTTAAATGTGTTCCACAGTTTATAACACAACCCTTCAAAGTCAATCAAGTATGTAACATTGATGGGTCCTCAAAACTTACAAACTTACATAACTCAGAGCTATAGCTACTGAACTTCTACAAGGCAGCGGCTTCAATGCCCAGAAAAGCACGCTATTATGATTATGGCACCAAGTCCCACATTAAATTCAAATTAAAGAAAAGTAAACTGGAGAGGATTAGCAGACTACTAAAACCCAGTAACCAAACTTGTTTCTCAACATTGGGGAGGATTTTAAAATATCAATGTCTGAGCTCCACCCCAAAACAATTAAATCATAATCTTGGTGGGGCATCTGTCGCTTCTTTAAAAGCCTCTTTGGCAAGTCTCATGTCAGAGAGTTGATAACTACTGCTCTAACACAATCTCATGAAAGAAAAAGATAAGTAAAAATAAAAAAGCCTAGAAAAAGTGCAGGGGCATGGAGAACAAGTTAAAAATCAAAGGGCTCACAACCTTTGTTTTCTAGTAGCTTTTCCCTGTTGAAAGGTCCAAAGATTACTAATATTAGAATCCACATATCCTTATCAATTAAGTTGATAAAAATACTTGACATGAGGCCTGGAAAGATCTGTCAATTACCTAGGATCATCTGGTGTAACAAGGCTGTTGGATTTCAGGTGAAAACCAAGGCAGAAACAACTGCAGGGCATCATAGGAAGACAGTGAGAACTGGCTCGTTTCGTGTGTTCCAATCCAGGAAAAGAGGGACAGAAAGGTGTGTTGATGGGAACAAGCACTCATGCTCTTAAAGGATCATTTTATTTGAACCTATTAATTTCTTTTCACACATAACTGCAAAGATAAAGCAACATAAAATATGAGGCAAAATGAAGCTGGTCTTCAAGAATTTGTGTCTTCAACTTTTTATTGGTATACCAATCCTTTCAAGCCTAGAGCTACTCAAAGATGAATCATGAAACTAAAAAAAGCTTTATTTCAAACAGGTTCGGTGAGTACGTGTGCTACAGCAAAGGCGGTTGTTGCAAACAGATTCATGTCAAAGCTGCATGAGTAAGTTAGATATTATTTGGGAATGATTAATTTCTGGTAAAATGTAGATTCAATTCAACATTATGCAATTTTTACATTCACTGTAGACTTTAGTACTAGAGGTTAAAATTTCATCATCAAAAAATGAGAACAGCTACTAAGAAGGTAATGAGCTGTGAAATTCATTTCCTGGTATTGCTTTGAAAATATACCCTCAGGTTGTGAAAAGAAAATCTGACTTTATCTAAATGTATTATGTAACTGGAATTCTTTAGTCATCATCTACCGTTGGCTTGATTGTCACACCTCTTCTTATTTGACCCCAACCAATTAAACTGCAAAATAAAAACAAAAGAAACTGTGAATTTTATGTCCATTTCATTATCATTACCACACAATCATTTGACATAACTGGTTTTACCTGCCTATCTGCTATATCTGAATTTGTTTCCAAAACCTGCTCCTCCATAAAGAAAACTCACACTACCGTCTTAGATTCTTAGATGCAGACAGATGGGCTGCAGCCAGAATGACAGGAAAGCAAAAATAAAAAATAAAGTTGCTACTATAAATATGCTCATCTTCACTCTACCATATATACCTACCCCTTTAGAACTGCCAAAGAGCCTTCCCATCTTCCCGTTCACTTAAGAAACAATGCCGATACAAAACCTCAGTCTGATTTAAAAAAAAAAAAAAATCTCATCCTTTATCCTCTTCTCCTTGAAAAAGTTTTGTTTGTTTTTTTTACATTCCACAGTACCTCAACACATCACAATGGCTTTAGCATGACCTTAAGCTGGTAAAGGAAATTAAGAAAAGAACTAAAGTACTCACTAGATAGTCTATAGGCAGATTACTCTCAACAGCAGAGGGACCTCTGCTCATACTTTCAAGGTCTGCTCTAATCAGTGACCACCAGGTTGGACTGTTACCTCAACTGTAGCTTCCAGAACAAAACCTACCTAAACATGGGTTAAAAACCACAATTCTAAAGAATACAGGGATCACTGAGATGCTCTCATTTCTTTAAACAATTTTTAACATATTTGCTAATTTTTAAAGAAAGTCTAAAATTTCATTTGGATAGAATCCTCTTATATTAGTGTTATATTGGTGGAAAGACACACACAAAAAATCCTTTGTTTTAAAATCTGTTCTAATCTGTTCCATTCTAATTAAGTGAAAACAATACATTCCATGTTGAGAGTTTCTGAAAGTGTATTACTTAAGCCTATTTTAAAGATATACTGGAAATCACTATGTCCATAATGGCAAATGGTATAATCACATAAAAGAGTAAAATCAAGTGTACACAAATTACTACAAAGAAGGATTATTCACTTAAAAGACAATGAAAAAAATTAACTTTGTGTAGAGTAGAGAGTAATAATTCAGATCTTCTGAACGTTAAGTGATGAGAGACCATCATGGGCCACAGTGTCAGGGTGAGGGAAGGAGGTAGTGAGAAAAAAAATAAAGAGTCAAGGGCGAGTCAAATAACTATGGGGACAATCAGAACACAGAATATTTGAAGGGTTTATGTGAGACAAAGCAGGAGGAAATGTAAAATGCATTGAAGCAGGCTTCCAGAAAGGTCCTAAATATCAGCAAGTAGTGAGAAGCTGCTAGAAATTGAGCACATGATAAAAATGTTTTACTCGGCTCTTAAGTAACAAAGAGGTAATCTAGCAATCTTTTGCCATACCTTTAAGTGTGAAGTGATGGTAGTATAGGCTATGATTAGGTCACACAGAATAGAAAAGAAAGGGTAGATCAGTAACCAGAGAAAGAGCAAAGAGTCAGGAGCCAAAGATCATGTGTATGTTTCCCAGCTCTATCCATTCAAAGGGCCCAGAAGTAACAGCACCTTAAAAGTGATGAGCACATCTATCACCCAGATTTTCATTTCTAAATACCATTTCCCACTAAAAGGAACCAGGATTCCTTGGAGAAATGGCCAGTTCTAAACTGGAGTATGGGAGGTACAAGATGACTCTGGAACATCTTGTGCCAGAAAGTAAAGAACTCTTCAAAAAAAACCCCAAGGGAGATGTGTCAAAAGGACACACAGGAGCCAGCTTGAAGGGTTCCTAGCTGGACAAATCCTGGACAATTTGGGCATCAAAATAAAAGGAACAGTAATGAATCATAACCTACTGAATAAAATAGGACTCTGTGAGTTCATATTGTAACTAGATAAGTTAAATAATGGGGAAGAAAGAATGTCCACTGATAAATATGGAGTGGTGGAGTTGGGGGAGAGGGGTAATCACTATAGTCAAGCTCAATTCAGACAAGAATCATCTGTGGATGCTTAATCTGGGGGGTAGGAGTTGATGAGGAGCAGGTTATTTGCACAGTCTCAAAGAGTCTCCTCAGAGAATGCTTGTTAGTTGCAAAGGTTAAGAAGAGTAACCATATAGTGGATAAACAGGACACCACCTTGAATGCATGATCAAAATTAACCTCAGCAAGGAGGAACAGTCAGATACCACCTCTGCTGTGATTCCCTGAGGAGACAGCACCACTTCTGTAAGTATTCCAGCCAAGAATACGTAACTCAATCTAATCTTAGGAAATATCAGATAAATCCAAATTGAGGAACAATCTATAAAGTGACTAGCTTATATTCTTCAAAGCTGTCAATGTCGAGACAAAGAAAGGCTGAGGAAACTCTAGATTCAAGATCAAAGAAACATGAAAACTAAATGCAATGCATGATGATCCCAGACTGGAGGGCCATCAAAGACACTATTGCACAAGGGATAAAACTGGAATATGGACTGTGGATTTCAGTATTTTAATCAATGTTAAACTTCTTTAATTGGTTAAATAAGAGAATATCCTTGTTTTTAGGAAACATACACTGAAGTATTAAGAGATCAAGAGGAATAATGACACATACAACCTACTCTTCTAACGATTCAAATAAAGTTTATATACAGTAGACTCCATTAATCGGTTCTCAAGCAACTGGCAAAAAAAATTTGAGGAAATACTACCAAGTTTATCCAGCATGGGTGTCGGTGAATGGAGAGCGTACTTACATTTATCCGGCATCTACCAGTCCCCATGGATGTCGCTTACCTCAAAGTCTACTGTACATACAAAAATATATACAAACACACGCAAGTAAATTGTGTATCTGGGAAAAGGGAATACAGAAGGTCTGTGTGCAATTCCTGTAATTTTCCTGTTAAGTTTAAAATTATTTCCAAATAAAAAGTTTTAAAAAGCTAAAGACAAGGGACATATACTTAACCAAATTCACTAGTTTTTGCATGGATTGTATCTATCACAAATCAGGGCTAGAAATAGATTTCAAAGTCATCCAAATAACTAGTTGAGAGGTAAAGCCACAATAACTTTTGCATTCAAGGAAAAGAGTGTGTACACACCACCAAGAACTTAGGAAACTGTGTCTAAACTTACCGCCAGTGTTTCTCAACTCTTCGGCTAAGAGCAATTTTTTCTCCTACTTCTGTGCACACAGGATTAGTCAAAACGATTTTGCCCAAATCAGCCTTGACTGCACTAACTCTTCCTCCTGTTGATAGGGATCCTATGTTCACCATGAGCACTTCATTCTTAGACAACTTTTGCACCTAGGAAAATAAATTGGGGAAAAATAAAACCCAGAGTTGAAAAACTGCTTTCTAAAAATGGCTGCTTATTTTCCTACATCCCTGCCAACAACAGATGTCAGCAAGTTTCCATCTCTGCCAAGCTAATCTGAGACTTTTTAAAAAGTCATATAAATGATAGGAATATCATGGCATTGTCATACATGATATACTTTTCCCTGTTTTGTCTCCCTTTAAACTGAGTGCCATACACAAGTTCTCAATTTGCAGGAAGTCAAATTTATTCACCTTTTCCTTTTTCTTAATCCCATGTTAACTATAAAAGAATACACCTCGTAACTGGTCTTAACATCACTGTCACTTTTTTTGAAACAGGAATCACAGAAAACACTGACCTTTGCTGCTTTCTTGTCTCCCTCGGTGCGTACACCTAGTAGCCGTCTCAGCAGGAAATAGGAGATTTCCAGTTCCGTGAAGATCTCAGGTAAAGCTCCAACTGCACCGAGTACCTGCCCCACCATTCGGTCAGCCCGGCACAAAGTGGGGTCAATTTTAGTTCCAACTCCTGATATAAAATAAGATATATATATTGAGAGAGTGTCTAACTTTTCTCCCCTCATAAAGCTGTTTACCCCAAAACTTAGTCAAAATTTTTTTTGCCAGACAAGTACAGCATATACCTATACACTTTCACACTTATGTTTTCATAGTCATGTAATTGTAAATTGACAGATTAGCTGGGCATTTGAGAACAGAAAGATTCTCTTGATTTAAATACTAAACAAAGGGTAAACAGAGATAAATAGCCTAATTCAAAAACGAGTCTGAATATTCTTAATGAAGGTTGAAAAGACACAAAATTCATGAGTAGTTTGCAGAATATTTGCCTGCTATTTTTCCCCTGGAGGACTGATCAGACAGCTTAAAGATTCCATATAGGATTCCTGGAATCCACTTTAGCAGTGTGTCTTCTGAGAAGGACAGGGGAGAAGATAGATATAAAGATGAAGTAAGACTGGGAAAGCATTGATAACTGTTGAAGCTGGGCGCTGGCTACACAAGAGTTATCATTACACCATTCTACTTTTATGTTTGAAAAGGTCCTTAAATTTCAAAGAATTTTTCCAGTGTTTCTTTGTTTATTAAAAAAATCATATAAATTATTAATACAGGATAAAGTAGAAAAATGAATTATAGAGCCCAAAACCAGAGAACCCAAAGACAAAATCCTTCTTCACCAAACACTGTCTTCTTTAATCCAAAGGCACAATACCTCTGACTAACCCTAGGTCATAAAACTTTTTTTGTTATTGCTAAAAAGGAGCTACTTTACATACTAAACCAAAATGTGTTTTTCTGTATGCTTAAAAATAACTTTTACAAACACATGAAGCCATTTCATGACCTCAAATTAACAGCTAAACCACATGTATGTTCCCCCACTCCATTCAATTATTAAAAATATCCAATTAAAAATCTCTATCTTTCTGTGTAATCCAGTTCCCATGAAAAATACCATGATTCCACGTATGAAAAGTTCAGGAAAATCCTTACCAATAAGACCGCCTGGAGCAGCATATTGAAGATCATTATGTTCTGCAAACAGTGACACAATCTTGGAAAAGATTGGTTTACACATGAGTTTTCCTTCACTATCTTTGGAAACAATACCAGGTCTGACTTCTATCTCCTGGCCTACCTGTAAAAAGATAAATTAGCAATTTAGAGTCATTGCAGGACAATTTCTATTTACATATCAACAGTCCTAATCGGAAGACCACAAAACTGAAAACACAATCCTTTCCCTAGTTCAAAGATTACTATTAAAATAAAAAAACAAAAAGATGTGAAAGAGATCTTCAAAACCAGAACCATCCAAGTGTTTCTAACTACCTACCACACAAGCCTAGCCCCATATAAAATATGCTCCATACTCAAGAGGTGCCTATAAAGTTAGAGGTCACACATGTTAAAAAATATAATATACAAAGGCATTTGTATCAAGTACCAGACACCATGAAAAAAATTTCAATTTGGAGTATCCATACTATTTTCCTGGTTAAGATAATGCAAAAAATAAGGTGATGGAAAGAGAAGTCACATTAGGTGGTGAACTTATTATACAACAAGTTGACAATACACTCTAGAATTGTATGCCTGAAACCTATGTAATCCTTGCTAACAGATGTCACCCTAATAAGTCTAACAATAAAAATGAATTTAAAAAAAAAAAAAGACAATGCAAAAACAAACAAAAACACAACCACCATCACTAGACTTTGGATGGTAAGCACACAATGGAGAATACAGATGTCATATAATAAAGTTGCAAACTTGAAGTTTATATAATGCTATTAACCAACATTACCCCAATTTAAACAAGGAAAACACAACCCAGTTTACCTTTAACACTCCCTTTAGAATACTACCACCAGCTACACCTCCTTTAAGGTCATCAACTTCACAACCAGGTTTGTTGACATCAAAGGACCTAATAACTGAAAGAAAGCAAAACAAATTAAAGCCTAAAATAGGAGACACAAGATTTATACCACAGGGTGACTTTGTGACAAAAATCTAATTTACTGCAGCCTTACTTATGATAGAAAAGTGGAAATAAGTTCATTGATAGGAGGCAAATTATGGTACATTAATACCATGGAATATCATGCAGCTACTAGAAAAGAACATTACACCCATACATAATAATCTGGAAGGATAACCCTCATATACTGTTAAGAAAAAACAAACTAGTTACAAAGAAAAACTGAAACAAGAGACATGTATATTTACATATGCTGATATGACCAAAGAGAGGTACAGGAATAATACACACCAACTGTGAACTGTGGTTACTTCAGGGGTAAGGGGCTAGAAGTGGGAGGTACCTCTTTATATACCATACCTCTGTATGATATGACTTCTGAAATAAAAATTTAGTTTTAAAACTACAAAACAACTCCAGGACTATGTGATCTGCACTTAGGTCCTGAGAGTATGACCCTTAACAAGGAGAATGCATCACAATCACCCAAGAGAAGACTTCCTACAACACACAGGGGGACCCTGGGTGAAGGCCCAGAGGGCTCAAATGTCTGTTTTGAAAAGGCTCCTACATCTCTGTGTAGGAACTGTAAGCTCAAACGATCAAATTATACCAATACTGGTACTATGAACTTAAAGTGAAAGGGACATGAAAATCTTCATTAATAATACAAGGTAATCATTTGTATGGAAGTTCTAATACCCTGTTCCTAACTAAAACATTGTAATTCCATAGTAAATAATGTATTACTCTATCTTGATTACATACCATACCATACCATACCATGTATGTACTAAAAGGTTACCACAAAAGGTTCAAAAAACAAAAAAAAAAACCAAAAAAAAAAAAAAAAAAAAAAAAAAAAAAAAAAAAAAAAAAAAAAAAAAAAAAAAAAAAAAAAAAAAAAAAAAAAAAAAAAAAAAAAAAAAAAAAAAAAAAAAAAAAAGAAAAAAAGAAAGGGAGTTCCCTGATGGTGTAGTGGCTTAAGGCTTCAGCATTGGCGGTCAGTGCTGCAGCCTGGGTTCGATTCCCAGTCAGGGAGCTACCCACATACCAAAAAGCAAAAAAAAGAAAAAAAAGCAAAAAAAAAAAGGTTAAAAGTTCCTTCTGTATTCAGGATTCTGTTCTTCACACAGTATAATGCAATCGAGCACTGCCAATACAATCTCAAAATTCACTGATTTCAAAAAAATTTTATAAAGATTGTAATTTATTAACACCTCTGCAGAAAAGAGGAAATAATAATAAATACCCTTAAGGGGGAATCATCAATGTGCAAAAGACCCAATTAAGAGTTAAAGACAGGGAGTTCCCTGGTGGTGTAGTGGCTTAAGGCTTCGGCGCTGTCAATGCTGAGGTCTGGGTTCGATTCCCAGCCAGGGAACTACACACATACCAAAAAAGAGTTAAAGACAAATCCTATCACTTACCAATAAGTCGGGGTTCTGAAGTAAAGTCTCTTGGGGGTACTGGAATTTTCTTTACTATGTACTCACAGACGACCTCAATATTATATTTCAGCTGAGCAGAAATTGGAATAATAGGAGCTCCTTCTGCTACTGTGCCTAAAAGACAAAATTAAGAAAAATAAAAATTCTTCCATTTTACAAAACTTGTTCTGTATGTCACACAAAACAGTTAAGATTACTAAAACAGATGCCTAAACATCCCCACACAAATGCCAGTAACAGGTAGAAAGTAATCTGTTTAGAAAGGTGGCAGTAGTCTGTTTGCTTTTACTTGTAAAAATGAATACTATCCCCTTTATGGAAAAAAAATGTTAAAATATATTAATAGAGATATTTAATATACTAAAGTGATAAAACCGTTTAAAGGAATAAAATACTAACACTCCTGGGAAAGAGCACTTTACTGTTTGAAAGATTTCTAATAACATGTAATTAAACTCCCAACAAACGTCAAGGTAAAATTACAGACTCTTTGCTAATCAAAGACTGCTGCACATATAATACTTGCTCCTTATTAATTATATGTCAAACTGGCTGACCAAAGAAATGAAACAAACATAATTAGATTTTAATCAACATGATTTATTCTTTTTCATTATTAAGGAACTGGGTTCATGGGAAGTCAACCTAGCAAAAGCAAAACAAGGCTGAAAATCGAATGTCAACAATAAGATGCATCATGTCTTCCCTGAAATGAAAAACATTACGCTGTTAGAGAAAGGGTCTATAAAGATCAAATAAATGACTGTCAGTTCCAATTCTCAAAGTAGCTACTCAGTAAGAATGAATAGTGTAAGAGTTGTTTTTTTTAAAAATTCTTTTGTCATTTTACTATCAGAGTTATTTTTTTTAATCTGATAGTTTTCAGAATACAACTCCAATTTTAACTTTCAGCCAGCAAAAATATAACTTTAGTTATCAAATTCAGAAACACAGATTCCACTAGTTGTATCACGTAGCTAACAAGTAGTACGTAGAGAAAAATAAGGCTTAAGATCCCTAAGTTTACCCTGTTTTAGATAATCTATACAGTTAATTTAATATCTGGTATCTGGGCTAAACACCTCTCAAAGTGATTAATAGATGTATCAGATATTATGGTTTCTTACCTTGTACAAATGCAAGGATCTGTTCATACTGTTCTTTAGCCTGGCTTTCTTTTACCAAATCTATTTTATTTTGTAGAATCAAAATATGCTTCAGTTTCATTATTTCTATAGCAGCCAGGTGTTCAGAAGTCTGAGGCTGAGGACAAGATTCATTACCAGCTACATGATGAAAATTAAAAAAGATGCATGAGAATTAGCTAGAAATATTTGCCAGAGGAGGCAAATTAAGACAGAAAGCAGATTAAGGTTGCCAGGGACTTGGGAAGAAGGAATAGAGTGACTGCTTAATAGGCACAGGATTTCCTTTTGGGGTAATGAAGATGTTCTGGAAATAGATAATGTGATGCTTATACAACATTGTCAATGTACTTAATGTTACCGAATTGTACACTTTAAAAGGCTAAATTGGCAAATTTTATGTTATGTGTATTTCACTACCAAAAAAATTTAGCTTAGCTGGCATCTAATAAAGGAAACATTTGAATGCCCTAGTCCAATCAAGGTAAAAGTCCTGGACATCACTGCCAAGTGTCCACCTTTTGGCCCTGCTTCCCTTCTATAACGTGTATTCACTGAAGCCTCCTGATCATTTGGTTCTCATCACTGGTCTTAAGCAAGAAGTGTGGCATCTCAGGGTCTGCCTTCAGCTTTTGCTCAGGCATAAGGCTCTATCTAGTATTAGAGATGTTCTAGGCCAGTTGAGCTTCTGAGAGGCAGAGAGCAATTAAAAGGAGAAAACACTTAATACAGTCTATAAATTTCAACTACTATCAAGAGGCTACTTCCTAACAAAAGGAAGGAAGAACACTAACTGCAAAGATACCAACAGTGTATTATATATAAAAAAAACAAACACAGGCATGGAGTTCCCTGGTGGTGTAGTGGCTAGGCTTTGGTGCTATCAACACTGTGGCCTGGGTTCGGTTCCCAACCAGGGAACCACCCACGTAAAAAAAACAAAACAATAACAACAAAAAAAACCCCAAGCATGCTTTATTGGGCACTCCAATGATCATCCTCCCCAAGCAGCGATGTTCAGGTGTCCTGTACTATATGTACTACTTTGCATATTTAAAAAAAATTATATCCCATGGCAACGAAATCTCTCGACAGCTCACATAAGGAAGGTAGCACAACCCTAGCCTTGAAAACCCCAATTCAGGTTCAGACTTCAGCACTGATTATAAATGAGATTTGCATCTAAGTAAAAACATTATACATCAGTGTTACAGTGGACAGTTAAGAAACCAAAAAAAACAAAAACAAAACAAAACAAAACAAAAAAACAAAAAAAGGGCTTTTACACATAAATTTAAAATTAAAATAAATAATTTCATGTGATCTAACTACTATCTAAGTGTGGAAAACGCATTATTTACTTTTTAAAAATGTATACTACAATAGCAATTCTCATAAGACATCGGTCCTAGGTATATCTTGTTTAATATGTTGTGATAGTTGGTAGGCAGACATCATCCTGAATGGCATGTAAGTTTCCATTTGTGTCACCCTTAGGGAATGAATACACCCCTTAAAGGCCTGCGTTCCCCCTTTAAATATTCCGTCTTGGATTTGTTCCACACTGATTGGTCCATATCAATTGTGATGTACTTACCTATCAACAGAAGAGCTGCATCCATCACTGCTGCACCGTTCAGCATAGTAGCCATCAAAATATCGTGGCCAGGACAGTCAACAAAGGAAACATGTCTAACAATGGAGAAATAGCAATCAGCCCTCAGATCAATCGATACTTCAAGGTACAACTTACAGACTTACTAAAATCAAATCACTTTAAATGAGGAATATGAGTATTACATATGAATATAGAATAAAAATATGGAAATAATTCTTATTGCTGTAAAGTCAAGTGGCTACAGGACTTGCTATTTCTAGACCTGGAAAATAAGATTATCAACTGCCTGAGAATCAAATCAGTGCAGAGCATTATAAAGCAAATGAAAATTAGCTACATGTAGAAATAACTGCAGAACCCCAAATCCCCAAATCCAATGAAAGTGAATACGGTATAGAGTGTATACTGGGAAGGTCACTAATTTGAGAGCTAAAACAGTGTTGACAGAATGCGCACTGCCATCTGAAAAAATCATTTGCTAAGAATTTCTCTAGCACCATGAAAAGCCGGAGTTGCCTATCTGAAGTGTATGAGGCAGCACTATTTTAACAAAATTATGCTATTCATTCAGAATCATTATTTTTAAAAAAGTATATGCTCACACTGTCATGATCTCAAACAGGGGTCAGCAAACTACAGTCCTTAGGACAAATATGGCCCACAGCCATACCCATTCATGCATATACTGTCTATGTCTGCTTTCAGAATACAAGAGCAGAGCTGAGTAGCTAGAAGAGACAATTCATGACCTGCAAAGCCAAAAATATTTAGTATCTGGCCCTTTGTAGAAAAAACTTGCTGATCTCTGCTCAGGACCAAAACTAGGGTACAAAATTTATGGAGGTACCAAAAAATTTAGTAATCAAGATAAATGATACTTAATATTAAAAAAAACAAAATTAATGCAAAAAAATCTATGATATCGAACTTCTAAATGAAAAATGGATCAGTAACAATGTCTTGCTGAGCCAAAAACAAGCCAGAAAATAAAAGTGATACTGAAGCAAGAGGAATAAGGAAAGAGTCATTTTGAGCCTGTCTCTATTTAAACAAGTGATATTGTTTATCACAACTTCTTTGCATTAATTTCCAAAAACATTGCCTAAAATATCACTTACCTTAACTACTGAAGGGTTTTCTTAGTATCCCCTTCCCACCCACTTACATTGTGGGCCCAAGGCAAAGGTATCACTCATCTCTCCCAAGTCCCAGCCCTGATTCTGATTTAAAATTTCCTTGTGAAGCATCCCTAACCCCGATAATTATCACTAGGGGGATATCAGTAGTCTCTGATAAGGAACCAGGATGTGCAATCATATTCAGAAAATAGATGGGTAATAAGCCCATTTACTTGAGAGGTAATTAAGAATGGCTTTGTTCTTCCCCTAAGAAACAGAAACAACACTGTTTAAAAGAAATTTAAGAAGCCTGACAAAAAGAATCCCTTAGATCCAACAAGCTGTGTTTCTCTCCATACCATTCTGCTTCTGTGATACTTTTCCTTTGGAGAACTTGCACATAAGTATCTTAACTTATGTTTAAAAACCTAACCTTTTAAATTATTGTCACTATAGACAATAAAAACAAAATAATAAAAAACAATAAAACCACTCAACAATTAGGTTCACTATTTAACATTTTAGTTCAATATTTCAAAAAAGCACCAATCACAAGACAATAAAATATGAAGTATAAAAAGTTTTTGGCACAAAAGAGGTCACCTGACTAATTTGAAGTTCCCTTTGGTCCCTGGGATGTCTGTAGGAAACTCATCGGGTGTACTACTTCCACAGGATCTGTAACATTCTGGCCGAGGGCAACTCGGGTCATCAAGTTTATAAATCTAAAGGTTTCAATAAAAAAAAGGTTTGGATTTGTTATCTGCATATTCCAATTAAAGTTAGTTTCTAGTTCCACAGTACACAGCTCACCTTAGCGTTAGCATATCCAAGCTTGATGGTAATATTTCTTTCTAGTTCATTTTTGAACCTGACAGTGTGAACTCCAGAAATAGCTTTTACAACTGTGGATTTCCCATGAGCTACATGACCAATTGTACCTATAGACAAAGTACAAAAAGTGAATTCATGTGCACTCCAATTACACCAAATTTTTTTTTCAATAGTGTTAGAGTAGAAAACCCAAAGCCAGAACTCACTATAAATACCAACATAAAACTAAGAGTGACTTCAATTTTTGCTCCTATATAGTCTTTTCTACTAAAAACTTATTCTGACATGGGACTGAAGAGAACATTCCATAACTGACAACTTTGTTCAAAAACCATACTCGGCATACTAAAAGCTATTCATCTTATGTTTTTCATTCACACAAAAAAGAGTACTTTCATTTTAAAATACTCAATAAAAATAGATAATACTTTGCATATTAAGACATTTTACAGCATAAAATAAAGAAGTATTATGAGCTCTGATACAACCAAAAGGAATCCATGAAAATGAGAAAACAACCCAGGTTTAATTACAGTAATGCTGTCAAGGGTAGCATATATCTTATAACTTTTTAATAAGTCTGATGGTAGAGCCTTACTTTTTAACTCGGTTTTACTGTGCTGTTTGTACAAACTCAAATACCCAAAATTTACACTCAGTCAATATAACATCTCCTGTCAAGTTCTAGGTGTCAATTAAAAAAAAAAAAAAACCACTCTACTTAATAATACCTTATATATCAAATAAAATTTCAAAACCCCTGCCCTTGCAATAACCCTGTGAGGCAAATACAGCTGCCTTTTCACCCCTTCCTTAAAGTGCTACAGGACAACGTATCGCCTTATGCTATTAACCTTCTCCTATTTCTGTAACTTTTCCTCTCACCTACTGTGTAAGCTAAGCACGGGCAACATGTGCTTCCCCCAAAAATCTAGCAGGTGCTTTGCTCACACAGGCTCAGTATCTGTTTCTTGAATATTTGCACCATCATATAATTCAAGTAATGATACAAAGGAAGAAGCTAAAACTACTTGCCGGATATCAAGCAAGACAGGTCTCCAAGAAGTTATTCTTATCTTACCTATATTAATTGTGGCTTGTCTGCTGATAACTTCGTGTGAAAGTGGTGTCAATTTGGTAACATCCTGCAATCAAACATTTTATTTTTACTTTAAATCGCTGTACATAAGGCGAATCACAACTTCTCTTCTGACTTTGCATTTGACATACAGCTATCACCTGAACAGCTCTCTTTTTCTAAAAAGCGTCTCCTGCATACGCAACCTTGTACTCCAAAGACCAGGAAGCCCTACGAGTCTTTCATCGTTACACAAGATTACACCTCCACTTACTATGGGAAATGTGGAAGCCCGAGGCCACTCAACCTTAACATTAGCACTGAGGACAGTATGGACAGACGCTTCCTTCCCAAATCCTCAAAAGTGAAAACCTTAATGACATTTAACACTACTGCGAGGTCCCACGATCTCACACCCCGCTGCCCAGCTCGCGGACTTATCGAGGTGCAGGCGGCAGCCGCAGCGGCGGCGGCGGCGCCAGCGCGGCTTAGGGCGCTCGGCTCCGAAGCTAACCATGTTCCCGAAAGCCGAGCACTGTCTCGTCTCAGGGCCTCCCGGGAGGCCCTGTCACCCCCAACCCAGAGCTCACTCTACACCCTCGCAGGGCGAAAACTTACCAAGGTGGCGAGATCCTGGCGAGAAAGATGTGGTTGCCCCAGAGTTACACCAGCCTCGCCCCCCGCCATCTTGTATGAAGAGGAAGGAAATAGCCCCGGCATCTGCCTAACCGTTCGCAGGCTCCCTAGTGCGGGAAAGCGGGGGGAGGGGCGAAGGCGGGAAGGGGGACTAAAGCGAGGCCTGCGTAAGGAGGACGACCCGTGCAGCAGGAACCTCACTGCTTGCATTCCTTTCTGCTTGGGTTTACATAGTACCTGCCAGCAGGCTGACTAGAAAACAGGAAGCAAAGTTTCGGGATTCATTCATCGCAGACCTGTTGGTTATTTGTGCAGGCAACGCTGAGGGCAGCCCTAGAAAAGGCCCCTCGCTAGGCGGGTGAAACTCACATTGCGCGCGCTGGCAAGGGAGAAGCCATTTCCGTTTCCCGTGGGGATGGCCGGAAGGGTGTCCCGAACCTGGGAATTTTACGTAGGGTATGAGGACAGCCAGTGGGAATGTCCTTCTTTACCGACGTCCCAGATTCTGTAAGGCGAGGTTTGTTCAGGGTTCGGCCCACCTGTGATGGGGCTCTTGGCCGGTAGGGGGCCAGGCGCTGAGCTGGCCACGCTCACGGCGCCGCGCGTCACCTGGCGGGCGGCGGGGAGGGCGCCCTCACGCGGAGCTTCAGCGGCTCACAGATGGCAAAAGCAAAGTCTTGTTCTGGGAGAGAAGTTTCAAAAGCCTGGGAAGTGTGGTTCTTGGTAGGCTAGTCTGCACTCAGGGTGGAGTTAATACTGGCTAGAAGCTAGGTGTCTGTAAGAGCGGCCAAAGAGTTTTGTTTTTTTTTGTTGTTGTTGTTTTTAAAAAGCTGATCCAAGAAAACCCACTTTTTTATTGAAAAGGTTACCAATAAATCGGTATTTTAAAATTTAGAGTTAAAAAGAATTTGAGAAGTTTTGTTTCTCCCCATGCATTTCTATGCTTTACAAATTTTCTATCATGAACAGGTATTCATTTCTAGTCTGGAAAAATGTAAGGAGAGGTGACCAAGAATTTAGGTTACCTGTGTTCATTGGATACTTAAGATTAAAATTAATATTTTCTATCACATAAGTTTTAGGTACAACAGTTTACCTAAAATAGTATGTTTCAGTGGGTTAAGTGATGGTAGAAACTACAATATATTGCACCGGGCGAAGGCATTTAGTTACAAATTTAGGAACTTAAAGTTTATAATTTATCTTACATTGTAAATAGTTGTACCAGCCAATTCAGAAAACCCATTGAAGTGATAAAAGTGGTGTGGAATTGGTGGTGATGGCTGCACAGCTTTGTGAATGTATTAAAAAACATAGGTGATACACTGTAGAATTGTACACCTGGAACCTATGTAATTCTTGTTAACCATTGTTACCCCAATAAGTCTAACAATAAAAAAAATTGAAAAGAGAAAACATAAAATCCAGCAAATTGTACAGTTTAAAAGGGTGGATCTTATGGTATGTGAAATATTTCTCAAAAAAAATCATTGATAATATAATATGCTTCATTGTCAGAAACTTTTGTAAGTAGGAAACATCACAGGAAATAACATTATTAAGAATAGTAAACAGTAGTTAAGCATTGGCACCGACTTAAGTATTAACTTCATTTAATTCTTACAACAATCTGATGAGATGTATACTATTATTACCATTTTACAGGTGAGAAAAGGAGTCCTAGAAAGATTAGATAATGTGCCCATAATTCCACAGATCGTAAGCAGCACAGCTGGAATTCGTAGGCAATCACAAGTATGCTCTTTTAAAAAGGCTTTATTGAGGTAAAATTTGCATACCATAAAATTCACCCGTTTTAAGTATACAATTGAATGATTTTTAGTAAATTTACCGAGTTGTGCAACGATCACCACAGTCCAGATTTTGAACGTTTCTATCACCTCCAAAGAGATCCTGCGTGTCCATTTACAGTCAATCCCAATTTCTATCTCTGGCCCCAGGCAACCACTTAATGGTCTTTCTGTCTCTATAGATTTGTCTTTTCTGGATATTTTATATAAGTGGAATCATACATACCTGGTCTTTTGTTTCTAGCTTCTCTCATATGGTTTTGAGGTTCGTCCATGTTGTATCTATCAGTAGTAGTTCATTCCTTTTTTATTGTTGAATATCATTCCATTGTATAGACACACCACATTTTGTTGATCCATTCACCAGTTAATGGATAGTTGGATTGTTTCCACTTTTTGTCTATTGTGAATAACAGTGCTAAAAACATCCATGTACTTGTTTTTGTTATTTGTGAATAATGCTGCTATGAAAATTTTTTGTGTGTGTATGAGTTTTTATGAAAACATGTTTTTGTTTCTCTTGGTAAATATGTTTACCATATTTGTGCAACTGCTGAGTCCTATGGTAAATCTATGTTTAATGTTTTGAGGAACAGCTAGAATTTTCCAAAGTGGCTATACCATTTTATATTTCCACCAGCATAGTATGAGGGCTGCTGTTTCTCCACGTTCTCGCTAACTTGATATTACACTATCACAATGTCACAGCTTGATATTCTCTTACTATAGACATTCTAGTAGATGTGGTTTTTAATTTGCATTTCTCTAATGACTAATTAATCAGCTTTTTATGTACTTATTAGCCATTCATATTTCTTCTTTGGTAAAATAATTATTCAAACCAATTTTAAATTGAGTTGTTTATTATTGAGTTGCAAGAGTTTTTAAATATTGCGGACAGTCTTTATCAGATACATGATTTGCAAATGTTTTCTCCCAGTCTGTAGCTTGTCTTTTTATTTTCTTAGTGGTGTCTTTGAAGAGCAAAAGTTTTTAACTTCGAATGTAGCTAACTTCAAATGATTCTCTCATGAATCATGCTTTTGCTTTCATATTTAAGAACACTTTGCCTAACCCAAGGTCACAAAGATTTATTCCTATGTTTTCTTACCAAATGTTTATAGTTTTAGCTCTCATACTTAGGTCTATGATTTATTTTGAATTAATTTTTGTGTATAGTGTGAGGTCAGGGTTTAAGTCCATCCTTTTGGATGTGCATATCCAATTGTACCAGCACTATCTGTTGAAAAGAATCCTTACCCTGCTGAATTGCCTTGGCACCTTTCTCAATACATTGACCATTAATTGATTATAAAAGGGTTTATTTTTAGACTCTCTGTTCCATTAATCTATATCTCTATCCTTATGCCAGTACCACATGTCTTGATTTCTGTAGTTTTATAGTACATTTTGAAATAGAAAAGTGTAAGTTCCTTAACTATATTCATTTTCAAAATTGCTTTGACTCTTCTAGAGCCTTTGTGTTTCCATATAAATTTTAGGATCAGCTTGTTGATTTCTGCGTAAAAGCCTGCTGGGTTTTTGCTGGCATTGTTTTGAATCTGTAGATCAATTTGATGAGAATCACCATCTTGACAATATTGAGAATTCCAACCCCAGAGGGCCATTCTGCCTCGTCCGTGCTTAACATTCCAACACCCCTCACCAAGACAGTGCTGCTGTTCTCTCAGGTCTCTGGGAAGTGTCAAACTCAGCTGTCCTTGCAGCCAGGCCTGGGCCCTCGCTGTTCACATGTGCTTCCCCTGCTTCGACTTCAGCTACCCTGCCCCATGCTGATAGAGCCAGAACTGACTCACCTAAAGTCCCTCTCTGCCCTGTATCAGGACAAAGACATTTTGTCCAGAGAGCGATGTGATCAGTTTTTTTTTTTAAGAACTTAGTTTTAGAACTAATAAATAACTTCAGAGCCTAGATTCAATCCTGTCTCTATCCTTAACCACAGTCCCCAAACCCTAAAGCTGTGTTTCTGGCAATGGTAATTACTGGAGGCTTTTTTTCACTTCCTTCAGCATGCAAACACCATATAGTAGTCTTCATTGCTTCCACTCACCTCAGCTCTGGCGCTCACACTTAGGATGTGTGCGTGTTTGTGTGCACATCTACTGAAGTGCAGTGCTTATGAATATGTGGCTTGTATCTTGAGGCTTCTAAAGTATAGTGTTGCTTTTCATTAGTTCATAAAGAACATAAAAATGATTAACTTTGGGGGGAGTTGGTTCTTTTTAACTCTTTCGATTACAAGGGGGCATTGTCCACATTGTGTTTCAAAGTAAATCTATTCCATTAAAATGGTGATATTAATTTCATCTGTGACTGATAGTGGATATTTAACAGTGGAAAGAGTGTGAGGTGAGAGGCTACACAGGAGAGGAAAAACCCTGACTGCTGCCATCTTACTCTGCAGCCTTCCTGATTTTTGCTTCTTTCTCCTCTCCCCTTCTTGTGCTGAGTACTGTATCCCTCCTGAATCATCAGCGGTTCTCTAAATAAAGGTGCCTTGCTGCCGTTCCCAGGCCTGGAACACACTGCCCTGTGGGTATCCTTTACTCTCTTACTTTTTCCTTTCCTTCTTCCCTTTGGACAGAACTTACAGATCACTGCCTCTGAGAAGCTGTGCTTGATCCTCCCAAGCCCGGATTACACCCCCCACTTGGTGCTTGCTCACATACCACCTCATGTTGTCTAAACCTGTCACAATGGTTAGGGACTCTGAGACCAAACCTGAATGTTTCTGAACCTCTGTTGGCTGGCCCCAGGCGGAAAGCACTTACAGTGGTACCTCGGTGTCCATCGTTAATTGGTTCTGGGACACACAACGAGTACCAAAAAGGATGAGCACCAAACAGATTGTTCCCATAACAAATAATGTAAATACATTTAATGCATTCCCAAGCCAAAGATACACAAAATGATCACAGAAGCTAAGATAAGACCGCAAGGGGACGTGCACACAGCAAGAGCTACCGCGTGACCAATGTGTGACCCCTTGTTTTGGCTGGAAAGGGTAGCGCGTCACAAGACAATGGACACTGACAAGTTCTAACACATTGAGCACCAATCAAACGACGAGTGTCAGGACAAAATGTTCGCGTCAAAATGTGTCGAGTACCAAATTCGTCGCGTTTCAAAGCAATTGAGTACCAGCAGGACTTTAAGGATGGAGTTGGAATAGGAAGCAGCATTTGGTTTCAGGAAGAATCACACTCCTGAGTGAGTCCTCTTGGCCGTGTAGATGTGTCATGTTACCGATTCATTTTCCTTGAGGTAGCTCCCCACACGAGTGAAATAACACATATAATAAATACTTTAGACATACTCTGTTGTGGGGGGGAGTGTCCTTTGAAGGGTTTTTGTTTGGTTCTGGGCCCACATCACTTTTGGATGTTTTGGGATTTGGTATTTTCCTAGTTAGGCCCAGGGGCCGAGTCTGGGGGTTCATGAGATTAAGGAACAGGAGATGGGAGAAACAAGTGATATGCTCAGGAAAGGGTCCCCCCGCCAAAAAAAAAAAAAAAAAATGACTACAGATCTGATTTAGAGATGACCAGAGAGGACATCCCTGCGTAGCGATCTCTAGAAGCCATGACCTGTTTAAAGAGATTGAAGTTTCCTTTTGATAGCTTTAGGTTTTTTCTTTGCAAGGGAAGTGGAGGGAGAGTCAAGTTTGTGAGGTGGGAAATGCAGAGAGAAAGAGCGAGCACGAGCGAGTGCTAGAGAAATGTGGAGAGGGGGTGACAGACCAGAAGGCCAGCAGTAATAGGAGAGAACCTAAGAGGAGTCATTCCAAGTGACAGGTGACCAGCGATGCATTAGCCAGGAATCTTCCAACATTCATGAAGACACCTATTTCCTATTGGTCATGCGACATAAAGGCTCAAGTTTTTCTACTTGGCTGTTAAACTTGAAAGCCTGGGAATTTTGAGGAGCATCAGATTGTGTTTTGAAGGCTCCATCTGGGATAGGGACCAGGAAATAATGCTCAGGACGACAGCCACCATCCTGATGGAATATGTCAGTGTACAGGTCTTGGTGTGCACCCGCAGAAGTTAGTACTGATTTGAGGAATACCAGTGGACCCTGAGACACTGAGATGGATTGGACCCCACAAAATACCTTAAAAACCCTGAACAGCTATGGAGCGCTAGGCAAAATAGTTTTCAAGAGAAAAGAGAATGCATGTGCAGATTAATTTATTAGAGTTTGCTAAAGATATTACTCTTCAATTCCCAGAGATTGGAGTGGGGGCTAATTACATGAAAAGTGATTATCAGGATAATTACCACAGACTCCGGATTTCTGAAAAGCCTCAACTTCTTTAAAAAAGGGGAGGGAAGGGATACAATATCCTAAATCCCCAGAACTCCTGGGTAGGAACTTTCTTCCACCTCCACTACCACTCCCAGTCCCAAGCCTCTAACCTGCCTCCAGACATCTGGGACTGTTAGATACAAGATTAGAGAACTGTATTCTGAAATACTTAAGCTAGAGAGCTAGGAAAACAGCTTTCATCTGCCCCATGGGGCTCTAACAGTGTGAAACGATGTGCTCAAGGTGTTTAGGGACTCCCATTATTCTGGTAATTGAGGGCAGGAATTACCTGGAGTTTGTTTATTTAAATGACATGGTTTTACTTTGCTTGGTCTTGGAGAAGCAGAACGCTTCTTACTGTACTAGACCCTTCTATAAAATACTTTTTTTTTTTTTTAACGACAGTGAAAGTGGCATCATTCATTAAAGATCACTTTTTTTTTTTTTGGTGGGGGGCTCAACATAGTACATATACAGATTGGTGGAAAGACACAGCTCAGTTTTATAAACAGTGAAGTATACAAAAAATACATTTTGGACATAATGAAATGTCACATATGAGACCATGTAATGTCATGTACTGATCAGTGGCTCATGACATCACTGTAGATATATTCGTGCCACACAGAACACAAACACTTCAGTTCCTGCTTGATTGAATCAAGAACTAACTTAACCTCCCTCTAGATAGGATAAAGTGCCACACTATGTAATGTAGAGCTCAAAATGTATGTTAGCCAATGCACAAAAATAAAAAACCAGCAATTTCAGATGTTTAGGAATAACGTATGAAAACTCAAATATTCAAAGTTAAATGCATGCCATTTTAAAGTTTATTTTATGGCTAATAGTTTTTCAAAGCTTGTTTTATAGTTTAATTCCCATTTCCAGAAGATTAAGGTGTTTCCCTATTTTTTTCCCCACGAAGTCTACTTCAGCAAAAACTACACCATGTACTGTCTTAGCCTCTTGGGAAACATGGCATGTTCAAGTTTGCTATAGAGAGATAATGATCGCATTTAACCACACATTTCACTGCAAGTACATCGGGATATTGGTCTAAACTCGAGATAAAATGGCGGCGGGGGTGGGGGTAGGGGGTAGGAGAAATTCCTGTTTAGGATAAGAAATGGGCAATGAATTACTTAATTTAAGGTTAGTTGTAGAACCACTGGCCTCCAACTGTGTATTTGTCGTCTACACTTTCCCCACAAAGACATTTCACAACAGTTAATTTACAGAAGTACTATAATGTAGTTTTATTTTCTAAATCAAGAAAAGGCGGTATTTAAAAAGCATTAGCTAGAATTCCTGCAGCTGATTTGTTAAAAACGAACAATCCCCCCAAATCACTGCCCTCTAATAAATGTTAGTTCTTGCCATCTTATTTTGACGCAAACAGAACGGCATTTTTAGATCCGGCATTTTTTAATGCAGTGCATACATGCCGTTTAATGCAGTGCATACATGAATTTTCCCACCTCTGGGAAATCTATTTCTGAAACGTGTAATTATTGTGCAATAAGACAAGTGGAACTATGACGCAATAAGACCCTGCAAGTTGCCTTAAAAAACTGATGTCATTTGGCGCAGATGTAGCCACTCTTATAACACAGGTAGATATAGCAAAGCTCCCTCCACGTCGTCCCCGATTCCCCCACCCCTACTGAGTGCAAGATGGCAAAAGACATTTTCCGGGCTTCCTAACCCTAAACTTGTCAAGGGTGGAAGCACCGCAGTGGCTCGAGCCCACCGCTCGTGCAGACGAAGAGGGACTTCTGCGAGCGGAGTAGCACAGCCAAGCGTTCCCAGCCCCGACGGCGAGGTAAGCCGCGTCCGGCCGGGCCGGCAGCCGCAGCGCTGGGCCGCCTGCTCCCCTCGGTGGGGCCCGCTGGCGTGGCCAGCCGGAGCGTGGGGGCCCCCGGGCGTGGGACAGCCCTGCCCCCACCCCGCTCCCACACCCGCTCCCGCTCCCGCGGCGCCGGAAATGACGCGTGCTAGCTGAAAGATGGCGGCATTGGCGTTCGACCAGGGGGAAGGTAAACACCCTCTGGGCCGCCGCCCGCACGCGGGCCCCCTGGAGGCGCCGGCAGGGGCCGAGGGCGCCTCCACAGCCTGATCTGCATTTCACGGCTTCCCGCCCTTCGGCCTCCCTACCCGCGTGGCAGGCTTCCGCGTTGCGACGACGGCGCACAGAACCCAGTGCCGACGGGCCCCGCCTCCCTGGGCGGGCCCCGGGCGGCTCCCGTGGCCCACAGGGGGCGCGCAGCCCGGAGCGGCCCGGAGCGGCCCGTGGCTCGTGGCCCCACACGCTCCGCCCTTCTCCCGCCCCTTTCCCGCCTTCCTCCACCCCCGGCGTGGGTGATCCCGAGGCTCGGCGCGCTTGGGGCAGAAGCCCGAGGACGCCGTCGTCGACTCCGTCATTGCCGGCTTCGCTGCTGCTACCTGCGGCCCCCCAGCCCCAATCCCTACCCGCGGCCCCGAGCTGGCCCTCCTGCGGAGCCCCGCCGAACGCTGTGAGTTTCCTGGCGTTTGTAAGGCCGAGCCCGGCCCCGACGCCGCGCCGAGCCCGACTGTCTTGACTCGCGACTCAGCGCTGTCTTCTTTCCTAGGACTGGTTTCGAGGGGACCACAGGCTCACATCGACCCCCGCCGGAGCGCCCAGCCCGACTCGGGAGTGGCCCCTTGGAGAGGTTCGAAAAGCCTGCCGAGTGCCGTCCCGGCGCCCGACCGCCCACTGCCCGGCCCGCTTCTTCCTGATGCAGACTGCCGTCTACTAGAGGCTGAACAGACCCCCGAGGTGCGTAGCCGCCCCTGGCCCCCCGGCCTGCAGGAGCCCGAGCTTTGGCCGCGGCCCCGCGGTCGGCACCGATTCGGTAGTCCTTTTTGCACAGACCTGAGTCAAACATTTAGTAGACGCCGGGACCTAATTTGTCTTTGAGTTTACTTAAATTGTTTAAAATTTAATTTTTTTGAAGGAGGGAAAAAAAAGGAAGGAGCATAATTCAGCCATTTTTTGCAGCACACAGCTGCAGGTACCATGATTATTTTCTCTCTAACCCGTTCCTTCCCTTTAAAAATTTTATTTATGCCTGAAATAGAACTACGCAAAATGGGAGGCATAAAACGTGGAATCAGAAGGTCTGGGTTCGACTGGGTGACTCTGAGAAAATCGCTTACTGAACCTTGGTTTCCTATCTATGAAATGTAGTCAGTAATAGCCATATCACAGGGTAGTGAGGACTATATGAAGCCATGTATATACATGTCCATGTATATAAATGAAAACAGTGTAGCTGTAAAGTGTTGTAAAATGGAAGGCAATCTTTTGAGTAACCTTCGCCGGACTGGGTAATGTTGTAGTGGCTAACTGTTGCTGCTGCTTTATTTCTATATTATGAGTACAAGCAGCAAGTCTGCAATATCGAAGTAGTGCTGTGAATCGACTAGATATATATAATAGTCACATTGCTTGGCTTCTTCCTACGAAATGCTAACTGCTTATTTAAGTAACGGTATTTTTTAATTCAAATTTAATGTTAATGTAGTGCTTTGCTTTTCATTTTTCTAGGCCACTTAATGTCTTTTTTCTTACTGGCAATATTTATTTTACACCTTGCATTTATTTGCTTAGTCTTTTCTAGTTCCTGAATTCATATTCTTTTGTTAATCTGATTAAGTTGTAATTCAGAAAATGCTTTTAAGATACATATCCTAATTTTAAGGCCTATTTTTTATATCTAGGGAATGGGGTGCCTGAATATCTCTACTGATGTGAAAATTGTTTTTGAAGAGCTTATAAATGCATTCAGATTTGTGTAATACTGAATAGACCTAGAAATGTATAGAAAATTTTAACTTTTTGACAATGTAATATTTGTGTAATTTCTCTTTTTTAATCATCAGAAAATTTAGGTGCTTAGAACCAGTTTTTCAGTGGCAAAGGATGTTGATCTGCACCCTTTATTGCTGATTAACTTGGAGGGATAATAGGATAGTAAATATTTGTGGTTTGAAAATTGGACTTGTCAGAATTTATAATATATATGGGTAACAGATCAGTATGGAATCATTCTTACTCGACACATCAAAAATGTGGTATGGTTTGGCTTTAAAAATGGTCCACAAAAAGTGAAAGAGAAGCATTTTTTTAGTATTTTAGCTAACACATGGTTTTTTTAGTTTTTTTCTTAGATGTTGTATTAAATTTATGATCCAGTACCCATTATCTTTCAGAGTATGCCTTTGTGTTTTGTAAAAAGGCAAAATAATGTAAGGTGAGCAGGATTAAATTAGCAAAAGGAAGAGCCTATTTTAACATGCTAGCTGTTATACATTGGACTTAGCGCTTGTCTTGAAGTTAAATTTTGGTAAATCACTGCTTTATTGGAAATTTCAAGGTTTGACCTCTCTGCCTTGATTTGGGTTATGTGGGGCTAAAATCTTGGAACCAAGGCTGGCTTGGCTTCATGGGTGTTCAGATGGGCTCCGAACTTGGTTTAATAATCTGCATGTGTAACTGGCATTGTACAATATAAAGATGAATGGTAAAATTATGCTAATACAAATTTTTAATTTTTCTTTACTTAGAATGAATTAAACAGCAAATAAAAAAACACCACAACAAGTTGAGAGAGACCTCAGAAGAAAGGAGAAAGCTTTATGTTTTAGTACTTTTAATGACACTTTTTTCCTTCTTTGGAACAAGGGGCCCCACATTTTCCTTTCGCTTTGGGCCCCAAAAATTATGTGGCTGTCTCATTGTCAAGGTTGCCTTTTCCCACTGTAAATGTTTTGAGAGTGAATAACATTTAACTGGGAGAAGAATGGAAATCTTTAGTTTCTGAGGGGTTGGGTTAATTTATTAGCATGTATTTCCTTTGAATTGGGATGCTGTTTCTTGTGCAGGTATTTTTTTTTTTTTTTAATTGAAGAGAGATGAAAGAAAGTCATTGGTGAAGCATGGTAGGATAGTTGGTTAAATGCAAAGGCTCTGAAGTCAGGCGGACCCCAACTCTACTACTTACTAAGAATCATAGCCTTGGGCAATTTACTTAATCTGAGCTTTGATTTTTCTCATCTTTAAATCAGGGATGGTTACAGAACAAGAAGGGTTGTAAGGATTAAATTTATTCATCCAACAAATATTTATTAAGCACTTACGTGTCAAGTGCTGTTCTTTATACATTCTGGGGATACAACAGTGAATGAAACAAAACAAAATTAAAAAAAAAAGCCAAACAACAAATAGTAAACTAAATAAGGAAAATAAACCTATATCTCCATTTAGTATTCTAAGGAGAAAAATCAAGCAGATAAAGAATGGGGATTTTTTTATTTTAAAGAGGGAATTTGGGGAAGGTTTTATTGAGATGACACTGGAGTAAACACCTGAAGGGAGCCAGCTGTATATATCTGGGGGTAGACAGTCCAGGCAGAGGGAATGAACGCCGAGTGCAGAGGACTTCAAGTGGGCATGTGGTTGGTTTTCAAGAAATAGCAAAGAGGCTAGTGTATCTGGGGCAGGGTGAACAAGCTGAGGAGTAATAGTAGATAATTATTACTGACATTTCGGGAATCATTGGAGGGGCGCTCAGTTAATTTTTGCCCTGGGTATATTTTGTACTGCTGTTGGTCCAAAAGTTGAAGGCCTTTTCAGAATGACTTGACTTTGAAATAAACTGGAAAAGGCAAGATATTTCCTCAAATTTTCTCTTTTTAATATAAGACCTTTAAAGCTCATCTGGCTGAATCATTGAAGCAAGTAAGAATGGATAGAAAATGTATTGTCTCTGATAAGATCATTGAATTTAGTTAATGATCCTGCATCATTTACAGATTTACAGGAAATCTGTATCATAACATCAAGACCTTCCAAAAGGTTTAATTTTTGTGGAGAACTAAAATGTTAACATTACAATAGCGACGATTTTAAGTTAGGATGCAACTTAGAAGATTTGGGGTTTTATTCCCCAATAGAGGTTTTTCCTAGAACCCTCACTGGATCTAATCTCTAAAGGCTGGGGAAGCTGTTTTCCATGACATCACCCTTGGATTACTTCTACTTGTAGTGAGGAATGAGCAGAGGAGCATTAAATTAAAATCTTCAGATGAAAAAATAGCATTGAAGTGGGTGTGGTTTTTTTCTTACAAGGTTTTGTGTATTATAGGACTACTAAATGCTAAACATACCTGAAAAGTGAAGTAATTTGGATAATAGGTGCCAACCTGGAGGCTGGAGGACCGAGAACCTCCTTAAAAGCTTAAACGGTCATTTGCAGTTTGGTACTGAGTTATAACACCATTTTGATGGACAAGGAAGAATTTCCTGACTTACACAGCCTTTTCTCCCATATTAAACTGAAATGTTTCTCAATTTGAATAGTGTATCTGAGGGTAAAATGACTGCTAATTATTAGTCTAGTTTCAGATTTTTCTTTCCTTTTTAGATGGAGAAGGCTGATTTGAGATTGTTGAATTTAAAATTTTTACTTTAATAGGTTATAGAAATTGTGAGAAATTTTGTGACTCAGAAATTAATTCTATTTTTATCCATAGTAAGACTTGCATTTTCTTTTTACTATGCAAGTATGGCATTTTTCTGCATAGTTGGGTAGGCTAACAATTTGAGGATTAAGATAGTATGAAATAATTTAAAATTTTCCTTGAAGATAAATATATCAACCTCTGATAATCTAGCTTTTGTACTGAATAACTTAGGGTTTTAAAGAATTTTCAAGCAGCTGTGGGGGATTGTGGAAGCATTAAATTATTGCTTATGTTATAAACATGGAGATTAGTTAATTTTGCAACATCTTCTATTTAATTGCCTAGAATTTTGTTTTTAGAGTGGCAGCCTTCTAACTGAAAAAGGAAGCATTTAATGTCTTTGCCTTTAATTTCTTGTCCATTTTACACCCACCAGACTTCTTTCTTTACTAGTCACTAGAGAGTTTGAACTGTTAGAAATTTCTGTGATATAAATAGCAGTAATAGTTTTCCAAAGCAGAGGTAAGAAGAGGTAGTTTGGTGTGTGTATGTGTTGTCATTTATCTCTTCAGTGTACTCTCAGTGGCAATCAAAACTTACGGTCTCAGGACCCTGTTGTGGTCTTAAAATTATTGGGATCCCAAGGAGCTTTTGTGTACGTAGGTTCTATCGGTTTATATTTATCATAATAGAAAACTAAACTGTGAATTAATACTTGTAATTCATTTTTAAAAACCCATTACACATTAATCTAAATAATACTTTTATTAATAACTTTTCTAAAAGGATGAAAAACTTTGAGAGAAGAGCGGCATTGTTTTACATTTTTGCAACTCTCTAATGTATGGCTTAATAAAAGACAGTGGGCTTCTTACGTGTTCTATATTGAGTTTTGTTACCGTTTCACACATGTAGCCTCTGGAAAACGCTGAGGATAAATGGAAAAGGCAAAATGGCTTTTAAAATTATTACGATGAAAGTAGTTTTGACTTTATGAAATCTTTTTAGGGGACTAGGACCCCAATTGTCCCTGGACCACACTTTGAAAATCACTATTAATTGTTCTTGTATATAGAAAATGTAAGTTTCTTTTTCCATCGGTCAGTGCTGAGTTTGTGAAACAAGAGAAACTCTTTAGTATTTCTTTCCTAGTGGCATAAGTATGCCTTGTCATTTAGTTTAATATGAGTTGGTTCCCCTTTTGAAAAAAACCTACCATTTCAAATTCTGAAGGCCAAGTATAGAATGTATAGGTTTATAAATCATGTTTCCCCTTAATCTAATACTCTGTTTTGAAAAGTGAGAATACAGAATTTCTACACATTGAACATTTTCTGTGTCATTAAATATCTTTTCTCAAAGTCCCTTAACGGATTCCCCCTACCCTTCATTGATCTATAAAGTTTGTATTTGAGTTTTGTTTCATTTTACAATTAGTTTGTATAATTATTAATTTATTCCATAAATTGCTGTTAATTCTTTATTTAGAGAATTGTTATACATAAGGTTTTGTATGTTTTTCTTTTTGTATTTTTCTTAACACTTTCCTTTTTCTAGCTATTTTTTATTTGGTGATGTGTGTGGTTTTATGTTGTTTGTTTTAATTTAAGCCTCACTTTTTTTCCTTTTCTTTGTAGTTTCCAGGGTGTGGATTGTGAACAAGTTGGTTTTGTTTCACGTGTTCATTTGTAAGTTTGGTTGTTTGATATCTTAAACATGTTATAGATCCATGCTAACAGAAATGCAAGTCACATATGCAGTTTTAACTTTCATTGTAGCCACAGTTTAAAAGTGAAAAACAGGTGAGTTTAATTTTAACATTTTATTTAACCTATTATATCCAAAATGTTATTTCAACATGTATTCAATAGAGAAATTCATATAATGGGATATTTTACATTTTTTTGGTAAGTCTTCAAAGTCTCACGCCCATTTTATACTTACAGCACATTTCAGTTTGGACTAGCCAATTTGAAGTGCTTAGTGGCCCCATGGCTGGTGGCTTCCACATTGAACAGCACATATGTAGAGAGGAATAATAGCTACTCTGGTTAGGTCACAAAAGCATAAGGAGCCCAGGAAAACTAGAAAGTTAAACTTGTGTGATGGGATGAAATGGAAAACAGTGTCACTGCAAAATGAGGTCATGTTTTGACTACCATCTCCTGATCTCTTAGAGACCTGCATTGTGACAAACCTTAGTGAGGTGTGGGGTCTACAGAGGGGTGTTGGAGAATTGTCAGGTTCCTCTGGTCTTGTGGGTGATAAGGAGCACTGGGCAAGAGTTGGAGGAGGGAAGCCAGCATCGATTGACATCTGGCGGGGTGCCTTGCTCTGGTCTAGACATTGACCTTAATGTTAATTCATGTAGTTACTACCCCAACTTAGTAAGATGATGATTATTCCTAATAACCTGGATGGAAACTGGTATCAGGAAGTTAACTGAATTTCTCCAGGTCTCACGGGTGGTAAGTACTAGTAAGCTCTCTGATTTCAAAGGTTTTGCTCTTTCTGATCATGCTACTGTATTTTTTTTTTTTTCAAATCAGATTCTAGTCTTAACTCTTTTTAGCTGCTTGTATGACCTTGAAGGAAAATTTTACCTGAGGACCTTCTTCTATCTAGTTACAATCGACCTGGGTCCTGAGAGACTTTACTGAATAGGTGGGCTGGGGTTCAAAGTGCTATTGCTAGGGAGAAGGGTTTCTCCAGAATTAACTAACTGTTAAGAGGTCAGGTTTATGTTATTGGTTCTAGTAGCACCAAATAAAGGGGTATAATGATAAGCCCTAATGTTATAGTATACTTAAGGGCTGTATACTGTTTTAAGTCTTTACATGTATTAACTCATTTAATTCTCAAGGCAATCTATGAGGTAGGTTCTATTAGTATTAGTACTGCATTTTTACAGATAAGGACAGTAGAGCACAGAGAACCTAAGTAGCTTGCCTCAGGGTCACAGAGCTAATAAGAGAGAGAACCAGGATTCAAACTGAGGTATCTGACTCCAGATGTGTACTCTTAACTCACTTCTTCGATTTAGAGATCTATATTGTGTTGGTCGGTTAATCACTGAGTATTTTATCACTTATACACATGCTTCCCATAACAAGTGTAAAATACTGCTCTTACTGTAAAGCTGTTAGTCTTGATGCATCTGCATCAAACTTCTTACTGTAGAAAAGTTACTGTATATGTCCCAGCTATACAAATTAGTTTTAGAAGTCAGTTTAGGTCAGATAAACTTCACAAGTGCATTGCTAAGACTTGGGAAATAGCTATAGGTCATTTACTCGGCATATTTATATAAGTGCATTACACATCAGTAAAATCATATAAAATGTAAATGAGAATTTTGTGATTAAAATTTTTTAGAGGTCATGTTGAATCCTCTCATTTTACAGATGCAGAGATAAGACCAAGAAAGTTTTGAGTAACTCACTCAAAGTATATGGCTTACGTCTGTTCTAAAACATATCAGTACGGGACTTTGTTTATACGTGGGGAAAATCCACCTAAGGCAGTAAAAAAGGAGAACTTACTGTAAGAATGTAAGGGTTTCTCTCAGAACCCAAGGGCAGAGATAGACTTGGACCTAGGAACTGGGAAGATGAAGGTGTTCGGAAGCACTCCCTGTCCTCTCGGCTCAGCTTTATTCTTCTTTCTCACTTGACTGGCTTTCTCTCTCTCAGACCTCAGAGTGGGCAGAAGTTGGTGCCCACAGCTGCTCTTTTGTCGTGTTCCAGTTGCAGTCAGGTGCAGTCAGTGCACCCCCCCCCCCTGCCTTTCTTCTCTCCTCTTTGCTAAATTCTTGACACAGGTCTGTGCATCTTGGTTCACATTTCCCACCTGAATCTAACCATGTGTGATTGGGACAGGATCACAGAGTGGAAGGCTGCTTGCTGGGTACCCCCTTGGTGGGCTGTGGGTGCCCAGGAGAGACTGCTGTCTTTGCACGTTTAGGGTCTTTTGACTCACAGCTTACCATTCCTCTTTTTTCCTTGCTTCTTTGCCCTATGATGTTCCTACCATAGAAACGATCTAGAACCCAGATTGCTTGCTTTGAGAAAGCATAGTATCTCCTTTTTTCAAATTTCCTTCAGATGGAACCATTTTTAAAAAAGTGAATATTAGCTGTTTGAGACCTTATTTGGATAGTGAAATATAAAATTTTTCATCCACTTTATTACCTTTTTTATTGTAATTACTTTGAAAATGGGTGATGAATGTAATGTTGAATAATCTACCAACCAGAGTGTTGGATTATTCCGACACCACACTGTATAATGTCCCTTTTGCTCCCAGTAAGCACTTGTGTACATATGTCTCATATCACTTGGAAAATTCTAAGCTCATTAATTTTACCTTTAAAAATAAATCAGGAAAAAAACCTGATAGCTTACTTCAGTTTTAAGTGTGTTAGTAAAGTAGTTCTGGTGAGCCTTGGTAACTGTCTAAAATATGTTGTATCTATTTCCCAAATTATAGATAGCTCTTGTGCTTTCCCTTTCCAAAATGAAAGTGTAGCTTTTGGATTAATGAAGTACTAATAAAAAATTGGATATTAATTTCATCTTGTGCATACTTTGCTGTCTTTGGTAAGTGAACATATGTATAATCAATAAGACTTAATGTAAGTTAGGGACAAATGAGGAGAACGAGGCACTTAGAAGGCCTCTTGACAAAATAGGGGATACAAAAGAAGGAACTGATGGGGGAGGGTTAGAATGAGGATTCTGTTTAGACATGATTATGACATCCCTGTGGGGGCATCCAGAAGTGTCTTAACAGGCTATCACTATGTAGAGTACTGGTGTCAAGGTAGAGATTTGGACAGAGATGGTCAAGATAACGGTAAACGTAGGTATTAGTGGAAACCAGGGGCTTAGACAAGATCGTAATAGGGAGATACAGTGCTTAGATGAGAGGAGAAAAGGTGTAAGAACAGAATCCTGGGAAACACCAGTGTTTGAAGTAGTGGTGTCTAACCTTTTGGCTTCATTGGAAGAGTGGTTTTGGGCCACACGTAAAATACACTAACGATAGCTGATGAGCTGGGAACCAAAAAGGTCGCAAGGTTTCCCCGGTGGTGTGGTGGCTAGGCTTCGGTGCTCTCAATGCTGCGGCCTGGGTTCGATCCCCCTGCCCCCCCCCCCCAAAAAAAAAAGTCACAAAAAACCCCTCATCATGTTTTAAGAATCTGTGTTGGACCACATTCAAAGCCGTCCTGGGTCGCAGGTTGGACGTGCCTGGTTTCAGGGCTGGCTTGAGAATGATGAGCCCAGGAGGGAGGCTATGGAGTAAGCAGCCCAGGAATAGGAAGGGAATCAGGAAAATGGTGTCATGGAGCTGAGAGTGATGCACTGAGGGAGTATATCATGCTGCGTGGCAGAAGGATTCTAAGAAATAGGCACTAGGATGTAACGGTTAGGTTTAGCAATTAGGATTACTTTTTTATTTTTTTATTTTTAACCCTTTTCCCATGGGCCCCGAGAATACTGACAGCACTTGAAGATGCAGCATTTACCCCAAGATAATTCAACAGATTACTCCTAACCTTACCCCCAAAGTACCGTGCTTTGAAATTTACCAAAAAAAGTAGTAAATACTAATCATCATATATATTTCTGTTATATTAGGATTAGAGACAAGTTCTGTTTGGAAATAACTCCAAGAATAGTTTTTATATTTTATTTTCACTTTGAAAACTGTGTTTATGTAAAATTAAATGAACATGGCGGTGAGTTGCACTTTTTTTCTCTAAAGGGGAAAAGGGTTAAAAAAATGAACTTCATTCCAGATAGATTAGAAAACACAGATTAGTGAATAGGGAAAAATAAGTAGAACTGCCTGATACTCTACTATCCCAAGATAAACCACTTTTAACATTTTGCTGTATTATCCTTTTCAGACTTTTATTTATTAAAAAAGGGTTGGTTGGTTGGTTTTTAGTTGACCTCAGATTGGGATAACTACTGAATACAGGGATTACTATGTCAAGTTAAATACAGGGTGTCACAGACAACATACTGATGAAACAAAGTAGTAAAACCTAGTGATAACTGACTGAGAAGAGTGATGTAGTGCCCTTAGCATGTCCCCAGAAGCTGCCCTTTCATTCTCAGCCACTGCAGGCTCTGCCACGTCCAGGGTGCGGAGCAGACTGCCGAAGGGCACGCACTCCGTGTCTACACAGTGCCTGGTATGCAGAGATGCCCTCTCTCTTAGTAAATGAAGGAGGCGGCATCGATCATGGAGTGGGGAGATTGGCGGTGACGGCTTCCCTGAAGAGAGAAGGTGAGCAGGTGACTGTGGTGCCAGTTGCTTCACAGGGGCTCTCTCATGGTCCACCCAAACACCCAGCCAGGGCGAAGAAGGAGCTTGGGAAATTGGGTCTCACACCAGAAGGTCGAAGCTGGAGAGGGACAGAGGGCAAGTTCAGAGAGGGCTGACCAAGGGAATCGCGAGGAGACGGTTAAGCCAGAGAGTGGGAAGTTGACAGGATTTCAGATGTGGCCAAGTTAGGGATTGTGGCACGGTCCAGCCGGTTTGGGAATAAGGTTTGCAATGAAGTAAGCGGGGAGGTTATAGGAGTTGAGGTTGTCAGAGAACTTTGATTCTTGATTTTTGGATGAGTGATCTTACATTAGCATTGAAGAGGTAAAGAAGACTTGTTAGCCAGGTGCCAAAGTGGCCAGGGAATGTGGGAGAGAGATTGCTCAGGAAGTGCAAGGCCTGTCCAGAAAGTATCGAGCCATGTCTCATAAAAAATAGAGGCATTTCTGGCTGGATTTTTTTTTTCAGGCAGCTCTGGTATATGATAAGTGACAAGGAGAAATAGACGATGGAGTTTTTCTGAGTGAAAGGCCATGTTTTAGGAGGAGGACAGTAGAAAGATAAGAAGGTTTAGAAGGTAGCTTTGTAAGCTATAGGATAGAATTTTCTATGAAGACTATAGAAGAGCATTCTTCTTACTTAAATCAGACTGAAGAGAAAGCTTTCCCTGACCAGCATGAGCCTATAGGGGAGTTTGTGTACAGTGAAGCGTAAGGGTCCACTGGGCACAGTGGACGGAGTTGGCAGGGAATGTGGGGATGGGAGAATGGTTTATTGGGAAGGAAGCTCGGAGCTGTGCGAGGATGGGAGTTGAGAGGATAGATGGCCTCGGATGAGGTTGTGTGAAAAGGAGAAAATTACTTCACAAATACTCTAATAGACTGAATTACTTTATTCTGCTTAAGAGATCTAGCATTTCTCTTGAAGCATCGCGTTTGGCCCTTCTCTCACTGCTCCGCTTAACCACGAGGGACGGTTGGCAGCAGGGTCGGCAGTGTGTAGCCTGCAGCGTTTGCCCGTAGTCACGATGAGTTTGCCCCTCAAGTCCAAACCTTTCCTCAGTGGATTAACCGGAAAGCCAGTAATGGTGAAACTTCAGTGGGAAATGGAGTATAAAGGCTACCCGGTATCTGTCGACAGCTATACGAACATGCAGCTTGCAAACACAGAAGAATACATAGATGGAGCATTGTCTGGACATCTGGGTGAAGTTTTAATAAGGTGCAATAATGCCCTTTATACCGGGTGTGGAAGAAGAGGAAGAAGATGGGGAGATGAGAGAATAGCATCTTTTGTGGGAAATTTTTTTATGTATATTTCTAGACAATAAAGATTTGTTTTTTTTTAAAGATCTGATTATAATTCCACTATCTTGACTTATTTCTCTGATATGCAAAAACATGGTTTAATTTTCTTTAAAATTACATATTTATATTTTAAATATATAAGTATATGATCATTTTAAAAAATAAGGTTAATGAGGTAAGTAAAAAGGGAAAAATAAGTCTCATATATAGTTTTTGAAATTCCACTACCCAGGGACATCATTTTTTGCTACATATTCCTCCAGACTTTTTCTCATCTAAACGTATACATGTATATTAATTTTTGAGAATGTACTGAGTATACTGTAGTTGCCTGCATTTTTTACATAACAATACGTAATGTCCTTGGTCAGAATAGGTAGATTGCTGCCGTCATTTTTAGTTGTTAGAGTAATCCATTATAGGACTGTATCATATTTGTTTAATCTGTTGGGCTTTTGAATACTTCCCAAATTTTTTATTATAAATAAGGCTAGAAAGAAAAATCTTGTGCATGCAACTTGGCATATTTATCTGATTCTTTCCTTTGGTACGTTTCTGGGAGTTTTCAAGGTCAACAGTATACTTGGTTTAATTTCTTTTTTTTTTCTTTCATAATTTAGTATTTGGCTGAGAAATCCTTTTTGTGTTGATAATTTGGGGTCATGTTTAAATATATTTGGTGAACGGTATAAAATCAATGCTATAGGCATGTATTGTTTGTAAGTTAACAATTTGTATTTGTTGATTGATATTTAATAGATTTTTTTCCTGCAGGTGGGGAAGCCAAAAACATTAGTCTTCAAATCTTCAGGTTGTCTTCTCCCACAGGGCTTGTACATTCAGGACTTAAGCAGTGGAATTGAGATAATTATAAAAATTGTTTAAGCTCTAAGTTAATAATGTCTTCAGAATGCACGGAAATGATTAACACAGTTTTCTTTGATTACTTTTTTTCCAGGTGATTCATGGCAGGGGACATGGAAGGATTCTGTTCATCCATCCATGACACCAGTGTCTCTGCTGGGTTCAGAGCACTGTATGAGGAGGGATTGCTTCTTGATGTCACTCTGGTTATTGAAGATCATCAGTTCCAGGCTCATAAAGCACTCTTGGCCACCCAGAGTGATTACTTCAGAATTATGTTTACTGCAGACATGAGGGAGCGAGATCAGGACAAAATTCATTTAAAAGGTCTAACTGCTACTGGTTTCAGCCACGTTCTTCAGTTTATGTACTATGGGACTATAGAACTGAGTATGAATACTGTTCATGAGATTCTTCAGGCTGCCATGTATGTTCAACTTATAGAAGTGGTGAAGTTCTGCTGCTCTTTTCTATTAGCGAAAATCTGCTTAGGGAATTGTGCAGAAATTATGAGACTCTTAGATGATTTCGGTGTAAACATCGAGGGAGTCAGGGAGAAGCTGGACTCCTTTCTGCTAGACAACTTTGTTCCGCTCATGTCCAGGCCTGACTTCCTGTCTTATCTGAGCTTTGAGAAGCTCATGTCTTATTTGGATAATGATCATCTGAACAGGTTCCCAGAGATAGAGCTGTACGAGGCTGTGCAGTCTTGGCTGCGGCATGATAGAAGACGCTGGAGACATACCGATACCATCATTCAGAACATCAGGTTTTGTTTGATGACCCCATCCAATATTTTTGAGAAGGTTAGTGCATTTGAAAACAATAGACAGGACTCATCATTTAGTTAAGGCAGTATGTCTTTATAAATGAGATTCCTAGACTTGGTCAGGAGCTAAAAAGAGAATGAATAGTTTATAATAATAGTTTATGTATAAAAAGTCTAATTTGTTGTAGCTTGTGCATTTAGGTTTTTTAAAAAAACATTTTGTGGGTGAAAGATAAACCAGGTGGGTAGTGGAGTAGTTTCATTTTGAAAGTATTTTTAATGTTGAAGCATAATTATTTAGGCCAAAATATTACAGGTTTGGTTTAGCATTTCTTTCTTTCCACAAAGTAATTAAATCTGAACTGGGTCAGGCTGGTTCTTTTTAAAAAATTAAGTAATACATGCTGAAATTAGAGTTGAGGAGTTTTGTAGTTCTGAATGATATGCATTAATACAGTTTCATATTCCTCTACAATGTAGTAAGGAAACATAAAATAGCTCTTGAAAACCAGTAGGCTCTAGTGGTGATTTTCTTCCCTACTCTTACCTAGTTCTGTTTTTCCCTGTTTCAATGTGCACACTAACTAAATTTAACCATGGAAACTTATGTTTATATCTAAAGCTGTTGTTTTGGCATTTCTAAACAAAGAGACTGTATAAATCCTCTATCTGTTTTGCTCAAACATCCTCGTGCACATTTTACTATGTAACAGTTCTGCTATCTTAAAAATAGTCTTTCTCCAAAAGAGCCTTGGCCTTTTTACATGTAAGCATTTTTCATTTTTGTATCACAGTCTCACTTGTGATCCTTTCTTGCCCAAAGGAGAGAAAGCAGTTTCAGTAATTGCTTAACTTAATTGGTTTCTAATCACATGGTTACCTCTGGGGCTCTGTTTACCTCTTGCATCTTTTATTTCTAGAAAGTACACTTAAAGCTTTGGTCGACACCCTTCATGTTAAATAGTTCTTCAGCTTTAGTTACCAGACCTAGTGACAAAAATATAATATTTGCAAAGGAGGGCTATTTACACCATTTGAAAAATAAACCAATTTGCGTCTTCGAATACCACTCAGCAAACAGGCATGTTTTTTTTCCCCCTCTCAAATGTTATGAAAAATCATTAACTTATACATTTAATAGAGAATTCAATTTTATGGGATTTTATCATTATTCTCAGAATGTACTGATAAGGCAGATATAATGGAAACTAAAGAATACATTTCTTAAATTATTTTTGTTCAGTGATAATCAGCCCCACACTATGTAAATAATTTGTTTTGATTATTTTTCCTTGTACTGTTTTTATTGCTCTCTTTCCCTGGGGAATCCTGTTTTGCCTTTATACATTAAATGCAAATGTTTTTCCACTACTAAAACAAACAAAAACCCTCCAACTAGATGGAAGTACTTGTGAAATAGAAAAAAAGTGTCCTCTCTAGTGGGACAATAAGATGGATAATTGATAGCAGTAAATGATTTTGAAGTGCTGAGCTGCAGAGCCTTTTTATATTCCACTTATCAGTTCAGGGTAGTTAATAGTGACAGTGGCTGAAAGTTAATAGCATTGGGTAGTTTTGTAAATTGTATAAAACAACAGTTGTGCCTTCTGATGGATTGTTTGCACACACAGCGTAGGAGGCAGTTATTACCCATTAGCTAGGTAGTGTGAATCTCATCAGAATGAAAACGTTCAGGCTTCCTTCCTGCGTTAAATGTCTTAGGAAAACCTAATAAGTCCTGACCATAGAGAAATCTTTCAGTTTTATTTTAACAATACTGGTAAGATACATGGAAGGTAGTCAGTGATTGTCTTAGCAGTGTGTGAGAGTTTATGGAAGGAATCTATGGCTTTCTAAATGTTGAGAAACACTAAGGTAGCAAGATTTGAGACCTTACCTCCACAAACAAAACTTCAGAAACCAAACTAAAATAGAAAAATTGTTTGGGAAATAAGAACTTGGACTGTTTTACACCATACTGTTTTGAGCACCTTGAAAATTAGGCCCATCTATTTTCCCTCTGCTCAGTACACTGCAAGTCTCAAACAAGGCCAGTGCTGGAAAGGGCCCAGAAGTAAACACGTGTTATGTCAGTGCTGGTCCTTTTTTAGTATGAGACTTTATGTGGGGAAAAGTGTAGTTTTGATTTGTGATGTTAGCCTATTTGCTGAAATTTGGAAAAATGGAATATTGATATGCATATTTTATTTTTAGCTTTATTTTTTGGGGGGTGCGGGGGGTAGTTCCCTGGCTGGGAATCGAACCCAGGCTGCAGCATTGAAAGCGCCGAAACCTAGCCACTACACCACCAGGGAGCTTCCAGCTTTAAATTTTTTAACGCTTTGTGTTATGAAACTTTCTAAACATACAAAAAGCCAAAAGAGACAGTAAAACAATTGATCATTTGCTAACATATCTGGTAGGATAATAGTTGTTACCGTTTTCCCACATTGGCTTTAGCTAGCTAGATAGGTGGAGGGTATGTATGCCTTTATGGGGGTTTTTTGGTTGTTGTTTTTTTTTTGTTTTTTTTGTTTTTTTTTTGCTGAACCGTTTCAAAGCTGTAGGACATTGTGGTGCTTCATTCTTAACTGCTTCAGCAAGCATCTCATCTCTCAAGGGTGAGGATATTCTCTACGTAACCATAATGCCAGTATTGAAATTGTCATTCATTAATGTCATTGTAATATCCACTCCATATTCTGATTTTCTCAGTTGTCCCCCAAAATGTGTTTTTTTAAGCCTATTTTTTTAAGGATTTAATTAAGGTTCATGTACAGCACATTTGGTTATGTCTCTTTTAATGTAGAATTCTTTCTCCTTTTCCTCGTTTATGATGAAAATGTTCAAACATACAAAAAGTTGAATGCCTGAATAGCTATCACCTAGATTCGAGAACTGTTAACGTTTTACCATATTTGCTATTTATAGATTTTTTCTTTGCTGAACCTTTGAAAATAAGTTGTAAACCCCATGACGTCTAACCTGTAAATACTTAACGTGCCTCTGCTCAGAATAAGGACGTTTTTCTACCCAAATTCAATACCATTCCACTAGGAAAACTAACAATCAAGACCCTAATGTCATCTAAATAGCTAGTTCCTATTCAGATTTTCCCATTTGCCCTTGAACTGCCCTAGAATCCGGTCATGGTTTATGTATGCATTGCTTTTGGTTATCACGTCTGTCTAATCTTTCTTAATCTAAAACAGTCCCCACCTTTTTTTTTTTTTTTTTTTTTTTTTGGAGACAGATCAGATCACTTCGTCTTGATGTGTGTTCCACATTCCGAATTTATCAGATTATTTCCTTGTGTTGGTGTTAACTCAGTTCCTGTATTCCTTATATTTTCTGTTAACACATCTACTTTTTAGCATCATGGTTTTTTTTTTTTTCAGGAACAATTACAGGAAAGTATTGTTGCAATGCCAGAGAAAGTCTTGGAAAACCATTTAGCAACCCTGATCCAACTTAGAATTTACCTTTTCTTTTTGCATTAGGAAGCTAACTAGCCCAATCCTATGACTAAAATCATCAGAAATTTTATTCACACTATTCTGTGGTGTTCTTTTAGATTCATAAAATTTCTCCTCCCTTTTAAAAATGATTTAGAGCCCTTCCATTCGATTTATTGGCATTAAAACTAGCTAAAGTGCCAAACTGAACCATTATTCAGTCTTACAGAAAAATCAGTGTATATGACTGAAACTGTGCTGTTCAATATGATTGCCACTTACAGCTATTGAATACTTGAAGTGTGCAAGTCTGAATTGATATTTCAAAGACTGTGAAAAGACAGGTGTAAATTATTACTAATTTTTATATAGGCTACATGTTCAGATGGTATGTGGATATATTGGGTTAAATAGAATATATTAAAATCATTTCTACCCTTTTACTTTTTAAAATGTGGGTAGTAAAAAGTGTAAAATTAATCTCTGGCTCATGTTTGTGGCTCAGATTATATTTCCGTTGCACAGTGCTGCTCTAGAAGTTCAAGGAGTGAGTCGTTCATTAGAAACTCTTGAGTATTTATACAATAAACAGTGTTTGTCACATATTTGACCCCTCTCCTGGATTCCCGGCCTTTGGAAATGTTCTGTGTAGTTTAGTGTTAAATGAACTTAACTACCTCCTTTTTCCTGTGGACTGGCTGGTGAAGATAACTTGACTATAGCATCTCTTTGTCAGTGTCCTTTCCCTGGCCTCAGGAAAATGGACTGTGGTGAAACAAAACGTGGTGAAGGAACCAGTAGAGATGTTAATTCTTCCTTTAGTAGTAACCATCAGATCAGAGTAGTGGCTTCATCATGAGGAAAGGGACCTGAATCCTGCCCTCTAGCTGCCCTGGAATCTTTGGGTTTATTCTTCTGTAGTATCTTTTTCCCCTAGTCATCTGGGTTTTCTCCCCAGCCGTAAACACTATCTTAATTTTTGTACTGAATACTCTGTGGAGCCATCACAAAAGAGACCAAGACTTCCAAATTTCCTCCCCGAGTTCCTTCGAGGAGGCGATTCTACTTACCTGAACACCAGTTATGCCAGGCCATGCACTGAGTGCTCTACGCATAGGTAACTCTACAGGCTCCCTCCATTTTACAGAGAAAAAAAGAGGATCAGAAAGGTTGGGAATCTTATCCCAGAGTAGCAGGCACTGCTCAGACTGGAACCCAGGTCTGTTGGCCTCAGTCCAAGGGTCGTCTTATAGCTGCCAGAGTAGAGAGGACCCTGAGGTACAGGAAGCATGCAGTAAACCCTGTGGCCCTGCTGAGCTTTGAGAAGTTGTTAGAGAGTTGTGAAAATTCTGAGGTGTTTGCATGAATGAAATATAGCCTAAGAAACTTAGTGGCACTGAAAAAAGTATAAGATGTGGGAAAAAGATAAGAAAGCACAGTTCTGGGGTTTTCACTCTGTCATCAGAAAGCTGAAAATAAATGGAAGGATCTTGTCCTTTGGACATAGTTGTTTAAGAGTTTTTATGATTCATTCTATCTATAGTGGATACCCAGTTTTAAAACTAGACTCCAATTTCAGTTTTTAAGCACATGTCTGTGGCATGTATTTTTATTAGCTCTGATCGTTTTTGCCTCTGTTAACAGAGATAAGGCCTGACATTTGTCATTCTGAATTTCAGCGATGTGAAGATTTAAATAGTTTAAGCTTTTGTTCTTTTTGTTCTTTTGGTTTTTTTAAAAAGCAGTTGCTTTATTAAAAACATTTTATGAGTAAATGTATATTTGGCAAGATGCATAATATACTTGACTTTTTTGTACAGAGAAGATTTTTTTAATCAAAATGTACTTAAATTATTCATTAAGTAGCCATATGTTGAGTCTTTAGTACAGTAACATTTTAATATTTTGGAACCCAGGGCATCTTCAGTATCATAAATATGCATAAGCTAAGAGTCAGGGTACCAGTTATCCCCTTAGAAATTATATTAATCGTAATCATAAAATCTTTCAATTTTTCAAAAGGAAAGAAAATCTATTCTAAATCCTGTAAAGGTAAAATAGCACATTTGTTCAGCTTGTATTTATTTTACAGTTGACTTTTCATTGGCTATTTATTAAGGAAGCAGATTATACAGATGTATTCTGTTTTATTCCAAATATTTTGTTTTAGAAGCTAGCTCATGATATTCAGACTCCCTAGTGTGATTTTTTTCCCCTCATCTGTTAAATGTAATTCACCATATTCCCCTGAAATGGGATTTATATAACTTTTAAAGAGCAAAGCTAGTGTTTTAATGAGAAAAGAATGTTAATTCTCTTTCACTGAGAATATATTTGGATTTAACAAATCATATATGCATTTTGTAAAAGTTTATTGTTATAAGGACATTTAAAACTTTGAGAGAATTTTGATCATCTGAAAAAAGATAACTCCAATACTAGTGAAAATTAATCCTAGGATCAGAATAAAAATGCTTCAGAAAAGTTTACTAACATGTTTTAAAAAATGTCTTGAGCAGAATTTGTAGCTTTAAAAGCTACCTTTTAAAATGGGAATAAGGTGTTCTGGACTCACCTTGAAACTGAAAGAATTCAGGGATTATAAATTAAGCATCCAAATACATCTTGGACATCTTACTAAGAACCTAGTGGCTCTCAGAAGTGGTCTTCACAAAACACTGATAACCTTCCACATTTTCTCTATCAGCACTGTTGATTTATGTAGTATTAACAATGGACTATGCTCCATGAGGAAATGTATTGTTTTTAATATAATCTGGTTGATTGAGGCATACCCCACTTGGTAATGAAATTTGCCTGGGCAGGGATGCTTGTATGTAAACTGTAGGTGCTGTATACCCTCCAGAAGTCCTCCACTTAATGCACTGTACATGTTTTGATTAATCTAGCACTTAATTGATCCAAAATTTCTGTCTAATGATCAAACCATTACCTGTAGTATGACCAAAGGTTAGCCAAAAACTCAAAAAAAAAAAAAAGCTTATTTTTAATGACTTCAGCTGCAGCCAGGCAAATCTAGAGGAAAAACCAGAAATTTCCCTATAACTGTCACAGTTTTAGAAGTACATGAGAAACATAAGTAGTGCTGTATTTGACAGTAAAAATATTTTTTTAAAGGGCAGTAAACTGGAGTTCAGATGTGAAATTTGATAATTTTTAATAAGCTTGAGTTGGTTTTGAAAGTTTAAAATCCCCTTCATATATTAAATAACACTTGCACAGCTATAAACTTGAAATTGCTTGACAATCAGCTTGCCCCTTGGCACGAAGGCACAGACTTTAGCAGGTTTTCTGTTGGAAAGTAGGTCAGTGGGTTAAGTGTACTTCCTTACTTAACATCTCTGCATCAGACTCCTTTTTGCGGACCCCTCCTCAGATCCATGGACTTAGATTATTATAATTAACGTGTGCAGTTCTTTAAAAATCACCCAAGGTGTTTTTCTCCTCTTAAGTCTTCTGCCAGTAGACGTAGAGTGGTTTTATTTTCTTAAACTGCATTCACTCCAGGTACACAGAGGTTCCTAGAGTGCTGTTAATCTAGGGTGTGGACTGCTGTTAGATTATTTTAGAGGGTGTATTTAAGCAGGCAGGGACCTATTGAAAAGGGGAGTTTAAAAAGTTAATCTTGCTGATTTTTATTTTTAAATAAAAGAGATGCAAACATGCATAGACTTGGAAATCAACTATGGAGTAAGAGGAAAGGAAGACAATGAATGGGGACAGCTGTATTAACTTGTAAAAGGAAAAAACCTTTTTAATAAATTGGAAAAATGAAACCAAATGATAAGCAGAAACTGGAAAGGATCAGAGAAGTCAGAACTACTGGAGAAGAGGTTAGCAGCAGGGAAGGAACAATGGAAAATATTAAGATTTTAGGCTTTAAAGTTCTAATTCTCGAATTAAAATTTTACCTAGAAAATATTACATGGGTCGTAGGTAAACCTTGGTCATTTAGAAGTTGGTTTTAGGATTAAATGTTTGATTTGGCTTGCTTGCTTCTCTATTTATAGATAAAATATTTACATGGTTGAGAGTATTTCCATAAATAAAAAAAAAATCTCTCCTAAATTATGAATTCTAAAATTTAGTTGTAAGAGCTAAATATTAGTATAATCAGATAATAAGATGGTCTTAAGTTTTTTTTGATAATTACATGATTTTCTACCTTTTAGGCTTGTGCACACTCAGGTAATTTCCAGTGGTACTCTATTACTGTCGCACTGAAATTGGAAGGAAATTAGACTTTCTAAGCACATTTATCTTTTAATTAAATAGTTTTCCTCTATAGAAAAGTTGAAGGGCTGGAGGACTAATCAAACGGTGCTGAAACTCTTATTAGAATATTGTCCTGAGGGGGTCTTTCCCTCGCCCTCATTCACCCTGGTCACTTCTGAAGTTTTTAGACTCTAGCCTGCAAAGAGTCGGGACGATGGGTAAATCCTTATTACAATTTGTCTCTACCATTTGGTGTTTGTCTATAATTAGAATATTACTGAGAGGATTTGTGCTTAGAAGAAACTGACTTTTTTAATATAGCCTTATCCCTGGTTATTAACTCAGTTTTTCAGGACAAAGGGATTAATTAGGCATTTTGCACCTAGCTTTTTTGTGATGATTTTATTTCACGTAAATCAATATAAGCTTCAGTTCTGAGCATGGTTTTATAAATAGACTTCTCATGCCAAGGTGGATGCTTTTGCAGTACAACATATAAAGACTGCTCTGTTTTACTGAAGATCAAAATTTTATCAAGTGTAGCTGTAGTTCCCAAAGATAATTTGTTTTTGCACTGAAGCCCCATGATAGTAATTGCTTTCTTTCTGGATATTTCTTTTGAGAAGATTGGATCATGGAGAAGGGATGATAAAACTGACCCCCAGGACTCAAGTCTTCCTTCCACATGACGCATTATGCTTATTCTGAAAATTAGGTTAGCATTTTTGGATGTAGAAAAGGCCACAGAGGTGTCACAGTTCATGCAACTAATTCCTTTGGTAAAGGGAAATCTCTAAACTGGAGACTTGACCATGGCCTAGGACTTGGGATCTTGAGTTCATGGATTTTTCCTGCCTCCAGTGAGCCCTCCCCACTGCAAGTGACAGCTAAACTAATAAGGGGCATTTTGTTTCTTTGGTTTAGTAAGTTGGGCATTTACAAATTATTTTGAAAGGTGAAACAGCTGATATTTTCAGTTGGCTGACTGAAAGCCTAAAATAATTTTAGACTAGCCAGTTTTGGAAGATAATTTAAAATTGCAGGTTTTAAATCAAGTAAAGGTAATAAGCTCTGTGGAAATGCCTATTTTAATTATATTGCCAATTCCACTTTAATTCTCAAAATTAAGAGTGTATTTACAAATTACCTTTAAAGGTTAGAAATTTAATAAATGGTTTATATAACATTTTGACAGTGAAAGGAAAAACATGGCATTTTTGCTCATTGGTAATGCTTAGCTATTATTTCTTTGACTTAATATGTACTTACAGGAACCACATTCAAAATTCATTTCTCACATTTTCTCCTTTACATGCATATGTGCATGCACACAATTACTTTAAAGATTAAAGGAGGAAATGGCCAATTTAGAAATTTCAGATCACTGTTTTTAAGAGGCAATATATGCTTTCATTTTGTATTCAGAACAAGACAAAATGCTTTTTATAATACAATTTTTTGAAGTATCAAAGCAAGAAAAGTGATAAAGAATGAATATATTCTTTCCAAGTTTTAAGACAAAGCAGCTTTTTTAATCCTGTGAAAGGATAAGGAAACTAGTTCAGAATATGAAAGAAATGTCATTCTTTCCATATCTTTCTTTCCAGGGCAACTGGTAATACAGATAGTTTAACCGTTACACGAGGAGCAAATGATGGGAGAAATGGTTCGTATATCAAAGATGAGCCACATGTTTCTTTGGACAGCTCCTTCAGTAATGCATTTTAAATGATTGCATTCACCTAGGTTTGCAGCCCTCCATCTTTTGTTTTAAAGCAGAGTATATCTGTAATTACTTTCTCCAGGATTATCAGAAAGACATTCATATCTCATTTCTGTAATGAAAAAAGAAACTAGTAATGCTTATTGATATTGTGTAGTTTTAGAGGGAAATTGCAGCGGTAAATAGCTCTGGGCAAAGGGCAAGGTAGATCTAGAATGTTTGGCACCGGCAAGGCGAAGTACTTAAATTTTTTTGGTTAGATCTTTTATGGTATAACCAGCTATCTCAAAGGCACAGCTTCCACTCTTGGGGGCTTTAAAGGTAGAACAGACTGGATACAGATATGTAGCTTTGCTTTGGACTTTAACATGGAGTTGAAGTGAGTTTTGGAAACTCTTTGGAGCCCAAGTATCAAAAGAGCACAATAGAATAAATGGAACGAGGACAAAGGGACCAGAAGATTGGGTATGAAATGAAAGTCAGGAAAGTGACTCTAAGAAGCAGTTAAGCTGGCCCAGTTTGATGGGGTCTGCAAGAGCCTGGAGCTGGAAAGTGGGAGGCCATTACAGGCCATTCTCCTCGTTCACATGTGATACTGGGGTAGGCGGTCACGCCTGGACTGACTCTAGAGGTGGATGGTCTCTGACTTGGGAAAGTATGTAGCCATACCTTTTTTTACTGTAGTCCCTGTAAAACTAAATACAGACCTACATGAAACCTAAAAAGGGCAAATCCCCTAGAAGCTCACTGGTAGCCATGTGTTGTCCATGTCCATATTGTTTTCCTTTGCATTTACTGCCAACTGTGAAGCAGTTCACTTTTATTTTTTGAGAATATTAAATACAGTAGACTCTTGGTTAACTGGCACCCATGAGGACTGGCAGATGCCGGATAAACGTACGTAACCTACGTTAACCAGAACTCAAGCAACCGAGCAACCCTTGAGTACTGGTTTCGGTTAATGGAGAGTCTACTGTATCCTGTACTGCAGTTTTTTGTCATTTGACATTTTGAATGTCTATTAGTGCCTATGGTATAGACCAGAGTTTATTCAGCTGATGTCTTCTTGATAGATAACTTGAGTTGTTCCCAGTTTCTGTGGTCTTACAGATAATGCAATGAACATCCATTATCTTGACAGTTCTAATTACAGAGCTTTTCCTTATATTGGCCTGATATCTTCCTCCTGACTTCTACTTATTAGTCTTGAAAACAGTTGTCATGTTACTCCAGACATGGTCCACTTGTCAATTTCTAGAGCGTAGTGGTAGAACTGAACACTGTTTTAGTTGTGGTTTCACCCAAATGGAGAGTGGGATTGTCTATTCTGAATCAGTCCACGATTTTTAGCTCTTAAGGTTGTCATCACATTGTTCGTAGTGAGGATAGAGTCAGTTAAAGCTTTATATTTGGGGTTCGTGGATCCCTGGAGCATCTGACAAAAGCTATAGACTTCCCACCACTTCACGCTACCCAACAAATGCATTAACACAGTCATTGCTCCAATTTCAGGTGGCTCGTGGGTCTCCACCATTTCTTGTTTCTTCATGATTAAACTTTGTTGATTACCTTGCTGAAGTCATAGCTTCTCTCATTCTCTACCACTGCTATTACACCGTCAAAAATTAAACCGAAAAAAAAATTAAACCGAAAATAGTCAGTCTTGGCATTACTTGGTGAATCTATGCTGCCTCTGTGTGTGGTGCTTTCTTATTTGCAAATGCTAATTGTTAACAATCTGGGATCATCCTCAAGGTAGCCAGTCTGTAGTTGGGAAATCTGTCTGGCTTCTAGTCCTTTCCCATTCTTCACGATTCCACACAGATTACAGAAAGCAATTAAGCAGCCTTATCTGTGAAGCCTCTCAGGATCCTAGGATGTTATTTGTGAGATCGAATGACTTGAACTCGGTGAGAATATCTAGCTGGTTTTTCTTTTTTTCTCAGCCATCTTGGATTTAAGTTTCTTCTTAGTCATTGTATTTGATCTTCAGATTGGAAAGAATAAAACAGTCTTAGCTGAGAATGGAAATAAAATAGGAGTAAGGCTGTTTCTTTTTGTCTTTGTTAATATTACATTAAACCCCATGGGGGTGGGGTCTTCACTTTTCCCTTTACTTCTTTTTACTTTAACCTCTAAAATGCTATTTATTCACTGTCTGGCACTTTGTAGAGTCACAGTTCATCCTGGGGCTTTAGACTTGCTCACAATATTCTTATAGCTCCAAGCTCCATTCCACTAATTCCTTTTTTATGTGCGTGTTTTTGTTTTTTTTTAACCATCTGTTGTAAGTGGTTTTTTAACATCTGAATTCCAGAAAGCTCTCTGCAGCACATCAGATTTTTAAGATACTTTCCCCTTTTCTTCCCTTCATCAGTGTGTTTTGCAATTATGCAGTGAGCATTATGCTTTTGAGAGCCTCCAAGCCTTCTCGAGCTTCTTTACAGTTTATGATCTTGGAATTGATCCTAATTTTCCTTTGAAAAACTTGAAATCTGCCTATCCAATATGTGCAGCATTCCCCTTCCTTTCTTGATCTCCAAATAACATGGGTGCTTTCTCTAAAGTGTTTTTCTACATGTGTGTTACCAGTCACATTTTATTGGTGAGGATTAGGTCCAAAGTAACAGCTTCTCATTTTTCCTCTACTTTTTGAAAGACTGAATTTTTACAGTCTGACAGCATATCATCACTTACATGGACTTAAACTGAGTGACACTTCCACAGATGTCTCCTGGTCAATAATAATAGCTAGTAACTTCTATTATTTTTTGTATACTGCCATATGACAGGCACCATACTGAGTCCTTTTCATGTAGATTATTTTGCCTCTCTCCTACTATAGGGTTATGAGGTATAGGTGCTGTTATTTCCCAGTCATACAGATGGGAAAATGAGCTTAAGGATGTTAGTTACTTGCCCAAGAATGCACAGCTTGTTAGTGCCAAAGTCGGATACTTCCTAAATCAGATTCTTAATCACCATACTGGGCTGCTTGATGTGGTGCTTAATTACTATGCTGGACAAGAGTCTATTACTTCAAAACCTGTGTAGCTCTCAGACCACTGGCTGTGCACAGTAGGCACTTAAATATTTAATCTGACATTTGTTTCTTGCTGATTACAAGGGTATTGCCTTTTAGCTCTTATAAATCAATGAGAAAAATGTGTGAATCACATTATTAGGCAATTCATAGAAGAAATGAATGGAAAATGAAAAAATGTTCATTTTTACTAATCAAATCTATTTTTGATGGTTTTAGGAAACTCATTTTTAAAATGACAAGCCTATTTATAAATATGATACATGAAAACAAAAAATATGTGTGAAATTTCAGAAATAATCACTATTAACACAAGCAAGCATGCACAAAATTTTACTTAATTGGGATACCAGAATATTGTTGCTTTTTAAAAACTATGTTTTGAACATAATCCCATGTTAATACTCTGATGTCCTTATTAAGTCTGTATAGTATTCCATTGTTTCTCATAAGAGATTGAAGCTCAGCTTGTTTTTTTTGTTTTTGTTTTTTTTTTTAACCTTTTACACGTGAAGTAAAAGTAGGAAAGGATAAGCCCTCAGATCTTAAAATTTTTCTTTATTATATTATTGTCTTTATTGACATTAATAGTTTACCATTATTATCTGCTGCGATTTCTTCCAGTTACTATTTTGCTAGGAAGAATTGGGTTGGGTGCCCATTCATTGTGATCCATGTGATAGATTCTTTGTATTAAAAACAGTTATACTACTTTTTCTTTGAGCACGTTAAGTTTTTAATAAATGAGTATGTCATTTAGAGTTTTCTGAAGAGTAGAGGAAGCTGTGCTCTAACATACTGGAAATTGAGCTTTGGAGCAAGACTGTCCTGGTCCAGTAGATCACAGGTCTTCCACTTTCAGTCAGGGAAAACAATTTGGGCAAGTTACTTAACATTTTAAGCCTTGGTGTTCTCATCAGGAAAACAGGGATGGTTATTCCTCTCTCATGGGAGGAATAATTTAACATGAGATGTTACATTAAAGCACCCAATGCGGTAATGTCATGTCTTTTACATGGTTAGACAAGGAATTCTCAACCTTCTATGTGCCGTTTACCCTTTTGCTAGTCTGGTGAAACCCAGGGAAGGACCCCTTCTCAGAATAAGATATTTTTTGTTTGTTGGTTTTAGCCCCTCCCTCCACCCCCGACAATGAGCTCATTTTAACATGATTACCAAGATTTTAAATGCATTAAAAAATGCTTGGGATTACAAAGCAAACCAATTCTATTGAAATAGAGGTATCAAAATACTTCAATTGTGGTGCTTTCTGTTTCAGATACTTTTTTGGGGCTAAGGTGGGGAGTGAATGAGAAGAAAGGAAGTTCATAAATATGTATGCCTGGCTTGGCTCCCTCCTAAACTTCATCCCAAATTTCCAACAGGCTCCTAGACATTTCTACTCAGCATCCTATCAGCAACTCAGATTGATCACCAGCGAAGTAGAATGCTTCTCAAACCAGCTGGTCTTCCCCGTTTCCCTTATTCACACCACTCTCCTATCACCTCAAGTCTGAATCCTCAAATCACATTTGAGTCCTAACTTTTTCACCCTACCCTACTTCAAATCAGTCATATACTTCTGTTGATTTTATCTCTACAATATCTAATTTCTAGTATCCAAATTTAAGATTCTCTTATCTCATCCTCATCATCATCTACAGGTTTTTCCTGCTTTGTCTTCAATGACCTCCCTCTTTCACAGTATCCTTTGAGTGTCTGGGGCCTATTTGACATGTCCTATATCCACAGTTCTACAGCACTCACAGATGTGCTATAATCAAGTGCCTCATTTACTTATGGGTAAATGTGTATTTGTTCTCATTTCCCCAAACAGGTTCTAAGTTCTTTGAGGAAACAGACATCTTCTACTTATTTTTCTGTCTCCTCATAGCATTAGCACAATACTTAAAAAGTGCTTCATAAGATCTTAGTAATCACTTCAATTAGGTAATTCCAGCTTCAAAAACAAAAAGAAAAAAAATGGCCTTTTCTTGTTAATTGAGTTATTACTATAGGAGTTTATGACATCAGACCAAATCCTTATGTCAAAAAGCTATGAAAATTTTGTGTATAAATTTTTACTAACTCACTAACTTCTTCAACCATAGTCATGGTTTTCTCTAATGTGATGAAACTTCTGTTTGCATAACGACTACTTGTTACTCAGGGCTTGACACATAATAGGTGATTAGCACATTTAGTTAGAGGAATTTAGCTTTGTGCCTGGAAAGCAACTTGTTTACTAAAAGCTTGGGAATGTGCATAAGTTATTACAGAGACACATTATAAAAACAAATACAATGAACGCTTTTTAAGAAAATAAAAGCAGTTTTAGTGAAGTAAGCCTAAACTCTTTCACTGATCATCTTAGTGAGCTTTGATGTTTTGTTTGCCATTGATGTTGTTTCTCGTGGTTAAATTCTTTTACTTGTATTCTTAGGTTAAGACATCAGAATTTTATAGATACTCCCGACAGCTGCGCTATGAAGTTGACCAGGCACTGCATTACTTCCAGAATATTCACCAGCAGCCTTTGTTGGATATGAAATCAAGCCGCATCCGCTCTGCCAAACCGCAAACTACAGTATTCCGAGGCATGATTGGACACAGTATGGTCAACAGTAAAATACTGCTCTTAAAGAAACCGAGAGTCTGGTGGGAGCTGGAGGGCCCCCAAGTCCCTCTGCGCCCAGACTGCCTTGCTATTGTCAATAACTTCGTGTTCCTGTTGGGCGGGGAAGAACTGGGCCCAGATGGCGAATTCCATGCTTCTTCCAAAGTGTTCAGGTATGACCCAAGACATAACTCTTGGCTCCGGATGGCAGACATGTCTGTGCCACGTTCAGAATTTGCAGTTGGTGTTATTGGGAAGTTTATATACGCTGTAGCAGGCAGAACCAGAGATGAGACTTTCTATTCCACAGAGAGATACGATATCACCAATGATAAATGGGAATTTGTGGATCCTTATCCAGTTAACAAATACGGACATGAGGGGACAGTGCTCAATAACAAGTTGTTTATCACTGGTGGAATCACCTCGTCTTCCACCTCCAAGCAAGTGTGCGTGTTTGACCCCAGTAAAGAAGGAACCATAGAACAACGGACCAGAAGAACCCAAGTAGTTACCAACTGCTGGGAGAATAAGAGCAAAATGAATTACGCAAGATGTTTTCACAAGATGATTTCTTACAACGGCAAGCTGTACGTCTTTGGTGGTGTCTGTGTGATCTTGAGGGCCTCTTTCGAATCTCAGGGCTGCCCTTCCACAGAAGTGTACAACCCAGAGACTGATCAGTGGACCATCTTGGCATCCATGCCAATTGGTAGAAGTGGCCATGGTGTGACTGTGCTGGACAAACAAATAATGGTTCTTGGAGGCCTTTGCTACAATGGTCATTACAGCGATTCCATTCTCACTTTTGACCCGGAAGAAAACAAATGGAAGGAAGATGAGTACCCACGGATGCCCTGCAAGCTGGATGGTTTACAAGTATGCAACCTGCATTTTCCAGAATATATACTGGATGAGGTCAGGCGTTGCAATCAGTGACATCTTTTTCCTTTAAGAAAAGCCAAACAAAAAATTTGTTTGTGACAAAGTAGTTAACTAAAAAACATAAAGAAAAACCTCACCAGTTTTACTATCAAAGCCATTGGTTTAATAGCATAAAATTTTTTCATTCTGTGCTAGCATCCTTTTTTTTTCTTTTTATGGCCTCAAACTCATGCAATAAGTTAATTCTAAGCGCTAGCTCTTGAAACTACTTCCAGAAACAGTTTAATAGAATGATCCACTTATCTGGAAAGTTGATTTTATGCTTTAAACATTTTTTCAGATATCAGCATAGGAGTCATCTTCTGAGAGAAGACCTGATAAGTGTCACTTGATATAATTTCAGAATAACCAGGGAATGGCTCATTCAAATCGATGCCATTTTTTCCTGAAGTTTAGAGTCTGTATCTGAAATCTTTTTGAACATTTATTTCAATGTATTTCAGTCCGTTAGACCTTTTGGTTTTATTGTTTAAAACTCTTGACCTTTTTGCATGGCTTTTTGCTGAAAATGCAAAAATATAAATTTTCTACAAAATTAACTTTTTATATTCAAAACACTATTTCTAAGCTGCCTTCTCTTATCTGCATTGTTATTAGTGAAAGCATATCCATACTTGCATACATCTTATGACTATATAAGGCACATCCCCTTTTATGTGTGGTTAGGATTCTATATTTTTAAGCTAGTGCACTTGCACACACGGTTTGCCATACTTGTTGAATTTTAGATGTTACGTCTTTTCATGTATTAACATTTTTAGAAAGTTAAAATAACTGGAGTCCTCATTTGGTATCAAAGTAACCTATCTTCAGTCCATACTGATTCAGTAATATTTGAACTCCTTATATTCCTGAAACACGTATGGGTTTATAAAAACTAACTTTATATTTTATTTTCAGAAGTAAATGTTAGTGTTCCTTATCGATGTATGTCTTCTTGTTGAAAATGTTTTTCTTTGCAGTTTAACGTTACCTTGTTTTTAGTGAGAATTGGAGTGGTATATGACAAGCCCTGGCCCTGCAGCGTGCAAGCACTTTTAAAGAGAATTTAGGTAATACCAGACTCCTAAGTAAAGGCCCCTTAAAAGTAAGTGCAACTCCCCTTCTTTTACATTCAATAAGGCTGCTGCATCTGTTATTGAATGGAAATTAGCAACTCGTGGAAAGTTTAAGTTCAGTTTTGACTTAGAGGTAAGGAATAATCTTACTGGTCATATCTACTTGTTTATTTAGTACAAAATACTTTGCGGCACTGGGCATGTAAGCCCTCAACTTTTGTTTTATTTACTGAAAGCTACTAGCGTGAAGGACAGTAACCTCAGAGTTCAGAACAGATCGAGAATAACTGTTTAAAAGCATTTATATAAGTGTTTTAGGATTAGCCGCACCTTTCAATTATTTTTGAACTTGAAGGAAAAACATAATTGACAAAATAAAGAATAACCAGGGAATGGCTCATTCAAATTGATGCCATTTTTTTCCTGAAATAGAGTCTATATCTGATACAGACTAGATCTACACTGGCAGAACTTGCCAGATATTAGGATATTGGTGCAATATTGCAATGCCTTCTGTATGGCTGTTGTATAACTTTTCTAGTTTCACTTTTTTTTTTTTTTTTTTTTTTTTTTTTTTTTTTTTTTTTTTTTTTTTTTTTTTTTTTTTTTTTTTTTTTTTTTTTTTTTTTGCTGCTGCACCACTGAACCTAAAATGGAAAAGTGAAGTTGTGGAAATGTGAAGACTTTTGTTCTGTTTTTTTTGCAGTTATATTAGACAACTATGAAAAAAACCCTGATTTTAAAACTCCAGAACTGGAGATCGTTTGCGTTTAAGAAACAGTCAGGTACACAAGTCATTTTTGAAAAAGAAAAACATTGCCATTGGTTTCAGAAATCAAGTTAATAATGCTCTTTTGTATGTGAGACTTACATTTTTATTAAATGATTCTAGCATTTACCTTGTTTTTAAAAGTGAAATTCGATACCGTTTCCCATGGTAAAATGGTAAAAGTCTTTTTCTACATTTTAAACATCACTTCTAATCATTTTACTTTTGAAAACTAGGATTAGGGTGGTCATTTAATTCTTTTCTAATACATTAGTTGGTTTAGTGTTTTGTATGTGTGCTGTCATACTTTAAAGGAAATAACAATGTCTTCATTAATTTCCTTGTTGTCTTTTGCTGGAAAAGACCGAGACAGGGTACCCCTAGCAGGCCTTTACACTCCAGTGGTGGTTCTCTTTAATTGCTTTGATATGACTTCATAGCCCTAGTTACGGTAAGATCTGGACAAACAATTGAAATTCTTGGTCTTCTGTGCTAAAGACACAAGGCCAAGGTTAAAGTTCATGTTTTGGGAAATTTGTGAAATCTTAACTTGAACTAACTCTGGGTTCAGCTTCACACTTCAGTCATGTCTGACCTGATGTTAGCTGTAATCAGTTTTGAGCTTTAAGAATAGTTGCTATTGTTTGGGTTCTTCACGAATATATGAGAAAGTTCTTCTGTTTATATGTAACGACAGTTTAAAGTTCTTTTAAATCCGTGACTAACTTACATTCCCTTTTCAAACCATGGTATAATTGCTGAAAGAGATTTATTTTTGTTATACTAAACTACGGAAAATTTTTTCATAGATTTTTTTCAAGTTTATTTTGTGCGTTTCATTTGGAACCATTTTTGTTTATATACATTGTTATGTGTTCAAAATAATTTTTTTAATTCAGTAAGAGATTTGAAACTATATAGTGCAACTGGTGTGATCTTTGTGTTAATTTTCACTTTACATTTTAAACACCAGACTTTACAAAAATAGCTGATTTTTGTTAATTGCATCTTAATTAGAAATGTTTGTTCTCGTCCATGTCTTTGACGTAAGTTTTGATTTTAATCTGCTCAAAGAAAATCCTTGCACTACAGCCTTTTCATAAAATTCAAGACTCTCACATTGAAGGTTTTGTATTGGGAGAAATACTACTGGTTTTTGAAAAGCAAAGCTTAATAGAATTATTAGCTTTCCTTGAGACAGCTTTCTCTGTGTCTTCATTACTCTGCTCTGTGTGAGTGTTACTATAATTTGTGAAATACTGACTGAGCCCTTCACTTACCTTTCCTAAAGCAGCACCTTTGGACACCTCATTCTGGGGAGCCTGCTCGAGTCATAGTAAAGGACACACACATTTGAGTGGGGAGAAGTGGTAAAAATGGAGAGTTTTGTCTTAATTACATGAAACTAAGCTTTAAAATATTTTATAACAAATTATTTGAGCTGCATAATCTAAACATATGTCAAACGTTCAGTGGGACTATTTTTATATATGTATATGGTGGTAGGTCATAACATTTCAGTTTATAATATAATTTGTTATTTCAGTTTATAAGCTATCTCCCAAAAGAGACTAGCTCTTTTGAGAATACATAATTTAAAGTTTTAGACTAAAGTAAAATACAACATAGATAATAGTGTTAATTAGGTATAATTGAGGGCTATGTGGCAGTGAAACTGCTAGTGCCATTTTTCTTGTTTGCCTATTATACATTTTTGATTTTTTTTTTTGTACTCTGAACATTTTTAGGGATCATACATATGTTTGTTTAACCGAATTAGAGTTGGTTTGGGAATAAATATGTTCTAAAAAGAGATTTATCTTAAAAATGAAAGTTCTGAAAAATTTATCGAGAGTTTATAAAGTCAAATATTCAATAGACATAGACCGGAATAGGTATAGGTAAACTCATGGAAGTCATATCCTTTCAGGATAGCAGTATAATTTCCATATTCCATGAGTAACATTGAGAGAATGCCATCAGCTTCGTTCGTTCCCCCTTAATATTCTTGGATTTTCTTTTTACATCTTTGGGAACAGCTACATTGAAAACTTTATTCATCAGTCTATCAGTAAGGATTAGGAGTTTGCTTTCTGGTGGAATGATCCAGTGAGGTGATCGGAGAGGTTATTTTCTACCTAACTTGTATATGCCTGTACCTCTTGGGCATACTTTGTCTATAGAAAAATATTTTGACCTTTAGGTACATTTTGGGCCAGTAGTCAAATAATCCTAGGGCCAATTAAAAATCTTAGACTAATTTAAAGTTTGCCTTTTATACCTGTTCTGAAAGCCTTTACATTTTTGTCAGGTAATTTTTTCCCAAGCCGTGAATATAATCTATTCAAACATGTTTATGCTATCCATTCTGTTTTTGAAAAAAATGTTAAAAGTGTTTATGAAGAAAAGTTTAAATAAAATATTTTTAATCTTTAAGATATACTTCTTTATCTCTTATTATTTACTATCTTTATGTAGTCCATCATTTTCAGAGTCACACATGACTTGATTATCAGTCTCTGTTTTGTTTTCCTTCAACATGCCAAGGAAGTTTCACAAAAATGTGATTTCTCCTGATGCTTTCAGCCACAGATTCAAATGAGTGCATTAGAGTGAAATTGTTTACACTTACATGCAATGGAAATTTGATAATGAAGCCAACTAATTAAAGTTCCACTGACACAGAGTTTTTCAGAATGGACATACAGAATTGAGAGAAAGCATTTATAGGCCTCAAGCCTTCGTTGGTGATTTTTACATTTCCTTTAGTGTTTTGACTCATTGTTCTTAACGGCATTTCTGAAATTAGGGAGTAGGTAGGAACGGATGTGCCACATCACAAACACTTGGATATGCATGATCATGAGTGTGCTTCCTTTAAAACGGACTCTTGAGAAACCTTAGCAGGATTCCCTGGATCCTGGCCTCAAGCTACCTCTCCAGTCTCTTTCTCTTTGTTACTTCCTACACTCCATTCTGTTGTGACCTTCACGTTAATTTCCAGCCTCAAATTACTTGCCTTCTTTCGCCTCCCTGCTTGCAAAATCCATTTATTTTGCAAAGCCCAACTCAAATGCTCTCCTCCCCTCCTGCAACCTGTTCTCTTCCATTGAATTAATTGTCTCTTCTGCACTCAATACATTTATAGCTCTTATTTCATGTTGCATAATAGCTGGGTATAATTCTTTCTCCACACCTAGATCATAGTCTCCTTGGATGAAAGGACTGTCTTTTGTTCCTCTTTGTACCCTCATATTTAGCATGATACTTTTTGTACAAACAACAGTGAGCTCTAAATGTTATCTGCGGCATGTGACAAATTCCCTGTGAGTTAGAGACATGCTATAGGCTTTTGGAAGAGTACTAGTTCCCCAGGAGTTTTGTCTCTGCTTTCTTCTCAGTCTACATACTCTCTGCCCAATCTCATTCACACCTATGGCTTCACCTACAACCTTTATTTTGATACCTGTCAAATCTGTATTTCTCAAGCCAGAGATCCAACCATCTCTTGAGTATCTATGACATGTTTTATCGGAATTTCAAACTGAAAAAATGCAAACCTGAATACATTACCTCCTTCCCAAAATCCCGCTCCTTGTCCTGTATTTTCTGTATTATGGTGTGGCTCTACCATTGCCTAAGATTGTCCATGTCACAAACCTGGGAACTATCTGTCAATGCCCCTCTCCCCACTTACCCCAACATCTTGGTTAATCCAGCCCTATCAGTTTAAATTCTCACTTGCCCTCTCCTCTCCATACTGCCCTCATTCAGGCACTTGACATTTCTTGCTGACGACCTGGAGCTTTCTGATCTACCCCGACAATTCATTTTCTACACTGCTGCCAAAAGGAGCTCTCAAAAGGTAAATGTGATCGTGAGATCCAACAGTCTTTAATGATCCCCTTTCACCTTGAGAATAAGATCCAAACTCTCTAGCCTACCACACAAGGCCCTTCGTGTTCTGCTCCCTTTGTAGCTGTTCAGTTTCTCTTATACCCCATATTTTAGCTATGCAAACTACTTGGGAGTTACCTGAATATGCTGTTTCCCGCAGGCTCTCTGCCTTAGTACATGCTCTTCTCCTCTTCCTTTCCTGGCTAAACCTTTCTTGGCCTTTAAGAACCAGCCTGGGCATCTGCAAGTTTTCTTTAACCATTCAAGGCAGGCCTCTCTGTAGCACCTTGCGGATACCTAGACCCCCCCCCCCCGACACGACTACAACTGTCTTCTCTCCTATCCTTAACTACTCCTTCAGGGCAGATATTGTGTCTTTTTATCTTCATTTTCTAAGAATCTGACTTAACATCTGGCACATGGTAAGTCCTCCTTAATAAAAATAGAACCCAGAAACTTGGAAGGTCACCAATGAAATGCTCCTGGTGATGAGGGGCAGCTGTATTAGAGAGCTTGATTGTCTGCCAAAATTGACCTCCCTGAGGAATTTCTCCCCATTCATTTCCACTGCCCCTGCTTCCATGTCTAAAAGGTTGATGCATGTAGCTATCACAGTTGTCAACAGAGAGTTCTTCCCTTAACATCGCAGTATTTCTGATCCAGGTTGAAAATTTCAAGTGAAACAGACCAAAGGCAGATCATTAATCCCATGAAATGCTCTGTGGCAGGAAAAAAGTGTTCAGTGGTCATGATCTAGAGAAACACCATATAAAATTTCTTTTTCTTAGAGAATTGGAACAAACAGCATGTCAAAGGCTCTGAGAAGTCCCGATGTTGACTCATTTTGATTTTGTTTAGCTCAGTGTAAACCAAACATTTGACCCCTGAGCTTTTTTTCATGGAATACATATGATCCATGAATGTTCTTGAAAAAGCTGGGCTAAGGACTAAGTTAAAGAAAACAAGTACAGAGTACTAATTCAGGGACCCTGGTCTGCAAAACAGAACAACTCCTGCGGGTCCAGTTAGATTCCTGGCTGAAGTCAACACTTTGCCAAGGTGACATTCTGGGGATTTCACATTCCAAGGAAAGTCCCACCCTCTCTCCCCAGGAGTAGGATGAATTTGTATAATTATTTGCAAAACTTGTATGGTTTAAGGAGCAGGGCTTCCAGAATGGCCAAGCAAGGAGCTCAGCAAATCCTCTCCCCCTAAAAAGCAATGATAAAACTGAACACACTTGTCAATAAAATGTAAGGACCAAAGAAATTGATCAAAGGCATACAAACGAGAAGTGTTGATTCAAAAAAAGTACTGAACCTCAATAAAGAAATGTGCTATTTTGGCCTTGGATTGTTCCCATCCCAACTCCCCTTCCCCCAGCTCTGTGGCACAGAAGTTCTACCAGGACCATCAAATGGGGCCTGCTTTTATTCAGAGTGGAGTGTGGACAATTCCACATGTGACTGTGGTTGACACTGCAGCTAGCCTGAGGTCTCAGTAGTGATTGGGTTTAGCAATAAACTGGCAAACAGACCAGCCAGAAATTTAACAGGAGATCTTGGGAATGAGACAGCCTACTTTATCCCTAGTTAGGCTGACCAGACGTATCGTCGTAAATGAGACAGAAAACACTGCTACTGTCCCCATTTCAAATGGTATATATTGTCAGCCTACTGACACCTTGAATTTAGCCCAGTGAGACTAGGCTTGACCGTACATACCGTTTGAAATGGGATAGCACCATTGCTTTCTGTCCTGTTTTAAGATGGTATGTTTGGTCAGCCTATCAGTGGTCTGGAAGACAGCTCATGGACAAGACTGTGTGTACCTAAGTGGAGACCTAAGAGGGACATAGCACAGTAGTTGCCCCTGGCTGGATGTGAGTGAGGCCTTGCAAACACACAAAAAATCTGGACTAGACTTGGGAACTGCTCAAACTGAATACATTCCTCAGGCATTACTCAGGCCACAGATTCATCAGCAGAGGGTGGAAGCCTTATTGGCTCAAGGTGTTTAAGTGTAACTTCTGACCAATAATCGGCTGACCACTAAGCTATGCTGACTGCTAAGCTGTGCTGACTCGGATGATCCCTGGGAATCCAAGCTTAAACATAACAAGAATTTTTAACCCAAACTGAGTGGAGACATCACTGGCTTAATGTAGCAATATTTGTCAGGGACTGGGGTGGGGGAGGGGGAAGTGAGTGGGAATAGACTCCACAGAATTCATCTAGGCAAATCACTAAACAAACAGTACACCAAAAAAATAGCAAAAACAAACGGCACAAAATCTAGAGTTGCAACAATATATTACCTAAGATGTCAAGTTTTCAAAAAAAAACAATTACAAGGCATGCAAAGAAACAGGAAAGTGACCCATACCCAGGAAAATAAGCAGTCAATAGAAAACTTTCTGAGGGATCACTGTTATGGAGAACAGTATAATTATAGTTTTGTATCCTGTATTTTCACATAAAACTTTATTTGAAAATAATATCTTTAGGGTTCCCTGGTGGTGTAGAGGCTAGGCTTTGACGCTCTCAATGCCACGGCCTGGGTTCAATTCCCAGCCAGGGAACCACCAAAAACAAAACAAAACAAAACCAAAAAACAAAACAAAAAAAGTTTTAGTGATTGCTTAGTGTTCCATAATATGACTATACTATAATTTATCTAATCATACCACTATTGTGAGACAACTACATTTTTAAAGTAGTTCTTTCATTATATATATATATATATATATATATATATATATATATATATATATATACTAATGATTATTTCCTGAATGTAGTTTTCTAAAGCTGGAATAAAAAATGAATTAAAAGGCCCTGATAAATGTTGCTAGATTAAGCTTTAGGAAATTTGTACAATATCAGACCCACATCAGCAGTGCAGCAGTAAGTATGAGTTTCTTTATTACCACACCCTATACTTAAAAATGAAAGAAATCATTAGCAGTCTAATAGGTGAAAGTTATATTTGAATTTTTATTTCTTTGATTATAGTGAGTGTTGAGTAGTTTCTCATGTCCATTTGCCACATGTTCTGTGGATTCCTGTTCATGTCATTTATGCATTTTTCAAGGGTATTTTGCTATTTTATTATGTATTTGGAAGGATTTCTCATCAACTATGCTTTGTCACGCTTGAGTATACTATTTCAAGTGATGGCTAGGTGTCTAATTATTAGGACAGTTTTTTAAAATTGTATAATCAAATTTCATTAAATGTGAAGAGTGAATACAACAATTTAGAGAAAACAAAAAGGATGGGAATTACACTGATGGAGCAAAATGATTAAGAATCCAATATATTTAAGAGATCGGAGCGGCTGGTAGAGATACTGAGAAAGGCACCACGGTACACATTACGGATTCAAATAAACCCTATTCAAAAGTTAGCAGCACTCTCCTAATCATTAAAGATAGGGGGTATGAGAAGTTCCTTTGTAGGGTTCCATCTTCTGTAATGGAACCCTGCATCCAGACGTTTATTGAGTACCTGCTACGTGTCTTAATGGGAATGAAGTTACATGGGAGTGAAAAAAAAGATCCACTGGGCTCTCAATGTAATGAGGAAACGTAAACTAAAAAATCACTTCAGGCAAGAAATACCAATAAATAAAGCAAGAGATAAATGAAGGGAAAAGCAGGGTGCTATGGGAGCTCAGAAAGTTATAATTACTATTGAGCATCAGGAAAAGGTTCATGGAGGACCTGGCACTTCTACGTGGTCATGGAAATAAGTAGGGTTTCTCTGGGTGGGGAACACACAAAGGGCTTTAAGGGAGGGCATGCAAAAGCACAGGAGGTCCCTGAGGCCGGCGGCTCTGACCCCGGCGTGCACCCAGACCCACTCCACCAGTCTTACTCAAGTGGATTCTCACATTAGTGGAAACAATCAACATAAAACAGTGCCTACCAAAATTGGTTATGAATGCAAAAATGGCTGAAGACCCATTTTAATTCATTAAAAAGATTTAACTCTGAGAATTGAAACCCTGACCATGGAAAACTCAGACTCCATAAACAACACAGTCAAAGTGACAATGGCAACAACTTTATACACTTAACTTTTGTAATCTCAGGTTGGGCTCCTTGGAAGTTGACTTCAAGACAAGAATGAGAGTGTATTGTATTTCAGAGATCATTCCAGAAAGCATCAGCAGACAGGGACAAGTAAGACAGGGACGAGCCAGTAAAGGGTCCACCCAACAGTTTTCCCGTGGGTTCAATGTCGCCTCCTCGGGACCAGGAAAACGGTGTAGAATACCCCAGCGGCACCCCACCAGAGGCCGAGGAAGCGGGGCGCTGACGGTCCGCCTGCCGCGCGCACGGACCCAGCACTTCCGGCCCGGCGGGGCGTCGCCGGTGTTTGCTGTCGGGACGGCCGCCTGCTGGGCACTGAGGGTGAGTGCCCGGGGCGCGCGGGACGGCCACCGCCGCTACCTGCGACACTCTCCGGACTCCAAGTGATTGGGGGGTCACGTCTCATGGACAAATTTAGGCCCACGACATCGGCACCACAGAAAGTCGGCAGACACAATCGTCATAGAAGTAAACTCACTTGTAAGCCATTAACGTTTTAAAAATTTTACTTGGAAAATGTTTAAATCTTTGTGGTGACATTTTTATGAATGAACATTTTCCAGATGAACAACATCATTTCAGCAAAACCAAGGGAAACAAAATACTACTAGAAATACTTTTTACCTGAATTGTATAGAACATTGATATCTAGGAATTAAGTTGATTTCAATTCGCTCAGAAAAATGTGTTCTTCATAAAATTTCATCAGTGCTGGCATGACTCTGATTAGAATGCTTTTACTCCCAAACATGGAGTCACAGTGTCCTCGGGCTCACAACAAGGGGAGGATCGAAACATTCTGTTCTTTAGTTGCGAGAGGCCAAGAAATGAAGAGGACTTGTGCCAGGGGAAACTGCATGGGTAAATGCAGAGTGGAAAAGCATATGGAATGCTTTGGGGATGATGAATTCCTCACTGACAGAGCTATGGGAGCAGATGTTAAGCAAAAAAAAAAAAAAAAAAAAAAAATATATATATATATATGTATGTATATATGTACACACACACATGAATATTCCGTGGGTCTGCACATTTCTTTGTTGAAAGAGGATAAGAGGAAAATTGGATCTTACAGCCCTCCAGTGTAACTCTTCACAAGTTTTCATTAAAATATCCCATGACCTTACAGGGAAAAAGTAAAGACCCATGAAAATAATGAGATTGACAGCCAACATTAATATAAAATTGTGAGCAGCCTTGAAAATAATCTTAAGGCAAATGGAGTTTTAGAAAAATAAATCCATACTTCTTGAGCGTATGGCACACCAGGCTTCCCCTTCGTGAGAGCAAGTGCACAGAGGTTTCCGTAATGGCACGTTGCTCTTGCACAGCCAACTGTGTGCTGACTCAGAGATTCGGGCCTTTACTACCCAGAGGACTGGACATTCGTCTCTCTTCATCCCAAGGAGCTCTACTGCGAGGGGGCAGTTTTGTTCCTGAGTTTTGCCCCTTGCCTGGGCACCTCTCGTCCCCCATCCCCCACCCGGCTCTCCCCAGGCCCCCTACTCTACCCAGTGTGTGTGGCATTGAAACAGAACAAGCCCGCTAATCAACTAGGCAGGAAGTCAGGGCAGACTCACCGTGGTACGAGGCGTATCCTCCCCCGTGTCACTCACTATAGGTGACCACAGACGTGGAAAGAACCATTTCGTTTACTGCCACTGGCTCCGGTAGCAGAGAAGGAGACAATGACAGGAGGGCAGTGACGCTCCGAGTGCAGTAACGGAAAGCCCGTTAGGCGGGAACGCGGCCTGGAAGCTGTGCCAGTCAGCTCGCCCCCTTTTCAGTTGTGGGACTTCCCCAGGGGGCCGGACCCGTACCCGAATGGGTAGAAGTGGGGACTGAAGACAACTTTCTGTTGCCACATTGAGTCTGGGAGGGTCGTCCCTTGTTTGTGTGTGAATTAAGAGAGAAAACAAATGGGGGTCCACAAAGACTATGGAATAAAACATAGTTGGCAGACTCAGAGAAAGCAAAGATGCTTCTGGAAAATTATTCGCTTTCAGAGCCAGAAGAAGAAGTCCAACTAATATCAGGCATCTTCAAAAGATGGTATGAGAAGCCAAAGGTCATAGGTAGATGAAAAACAGAAGTTGAAAGGTAGATAACTCAAAGAATGTAAGAACATTCCAGACGCAGCAGCAGAATTTGCTGTGCAGCCCAACAAATAGGACGGCGCAGGGAACCCACCCACTACCGTGGGAGACGTTCTGCAGATGCTTTCCCAGAGCGCAGATGAAGTGACAAGGGTGCGTTCTTCACCACAGGCTTCCTGAGCACCTACTACGTGCCAGCCACTGCGCTAGGGGCTGGATCTGAGGCTTTCACATTCTCAGTCCTCAGGGTGTGGCAGGCACTCGTAAGACCTTCAGACACAAATTAATGTGGAGTGGCAAATTGTGATGGTCGCCTCAACTGAAAACCGGCCCCGTACAGACTGCCCATGCTGGGGGAGCCAGCTCCGAGTGTCAGGGGAGGGGAGGCCGCTAAAGAGGGAACAGCTAGTGGGGACGTGCAGGGCGAGCCAGAGAGCCCAAGGCCGCTGGCCCGCGGGGCGGGGGTGGGGTGGGGGCGTGCGTGCGTGTGTCTGTGTGCGTGCATGTGTGGGTGTGTGTGTGCGTGTGTGCGTGCATGTGTGTGTGTGTGTGTTCGTGCACGTGTGTGTGCATGTGTGTGTGTGTATGTGTGTGCGTGCATATGTGTGTGTGGGTGTGTGTGGGTGTGTGTGTGTGTGTGCGTGCATATGTGTGTGCGGGTGTGTGTGTGCGTGTGTGTGTGTGGGTGTGTGTGTGCGTGCATGTGTGTGTGTGTGTGTGTGTGTGTGTGCGCGCGTGCATGTGTGTGTGTGTGTGTGTGTG
>PVJL010006721.1:0-87883 GCA_004026885.1 Lyroderma lyra | reverse complement strand
AATTCATTTTTATTGTTAGACTTATTGGGGTGACATCTGTTAGCAAGGATTACATAGGTTTCAGGCATACAGTTCTACAGTGCATTGTCAACTTGATGTATAATAAGTTCACCACCTAATGTGACTTCTCTTTCCATCACCTTATATTTAGCTTCCCCCCCTCCTCTCCCACCCCCTCCCCTTTCTCCCCTCCCTAACCTTTGTTCTCACACATCTGGGAGAGGAAGCTTCCAGAAATGCTGAAAGAAGCAGAGAATTTGGCAACACTAGGCACATCTGAAAACCCTCACCTGTTACTTCCAGAAAGCTGCTTAATGATTCCAAGGCCAATGCCATCGCCTATGAAATGGGTCTAACAATGCCTGAACTCACAGAGCTGTCAAGACTCAGGGAGCAAACACGAGTAAAGGACTTAGCACAGCACTTGCCACATTTTAGTTCCCTTTCTCCTTTGCCTTGCTGCAAGCATTCTGCCCTCCCAAGGCTCTGGAGGAACTGGGGTATCCCCCTATATTAGTGCGGCACCCCAAGGCAGACCTCAGAATTAGACCTTGTTCACATTTGATGTTTACAGGCATGCTGGGTGCTAACATGGCAACATTAGCTGAATTGTTCCCTTAATTGTCATTCTGTGACTTGTAGTACATTGCCCACAGAAACAGTGCTGTGCCTGTGAAGTGGCCTCTGGGTTTTCTCCTTGAGTAAGTGTTGGATGCCTCTCTGTTTTTGCAGGCGCTCAGCTGAGGAAAGCATAACCACAGAGATCAGGAATCCAACCTGAGGTATCCTTGGCCTTTCGTGAAGGGCCCTAGGCCCCGCATTCTGTCCACCCCCACCATCCCACTACTGCCCTGGTCACCAATCCACAATCTCTTCTGCCAATAATGGGCTGTGGTGGTGAGGTGATGGGAAGGGGAGCAAGGAGATATTGTCTGGCACAAGGCAGATGAAGTTTCAATAATGCTTTCTCTCTGTGTAACTTCCCAAAATAGCGCAAAATAGAGATGGACAGATTATTGACAGCACCAAAGCCTCTCACAGTTGTCTCCCCATCCTGGGCATGGTGTTTGTTTGACCTCACTGGGAACACCCTACCCTCAGAGATCCCTAGAGCCAGAATCCCATGCACCCCTAGGGGAAGGAGAGCAGCCATGGGAGGGCTGGACATTCGGGGGGATTTAGAAAAGATTTCTAAATAACTGGATCTTAACCCTTTCAGAACCAACACTTGATTCCCTACCCCCACCCCAAATTCATTGTGTGCTAGAAAGCTTCCCAGGTAAGTTATGCACTTTCATACTTCCTTCAGTAGAGGCTATGCATCATTACTTATTTTTATCATAATGATTTGGTGTCATTACTGGCACATCAGTTAGTGTGTCTAATTGAACCATTTGAACAATCTTCTTAATATTGCATCCTTGGCCCCGTGTGTGCTTTTTCACCTCACACTTTTCTTAAGTCAGTTTTACCTCAGATCTTAGAATTGACAACTTGGCTTTTTGAAACAAATATTTGATGTTATTTGATGTGTCCCTCATGCTGCTCCTTTGCTAATTCATCTACTCTAACTTGGGAGCCAATTTCTTAACTGTCGTGGGTTCCTCTGGATTTCACATGAGCCATAGAAGGAGACAGATAGAACTAGATTGTGTAAAAATATTTGCTCCGTTGGTAAACAATGCCTTTCTTTAACTGCTTTTGAATTGTTGTGCCAGCTCCTTAATGCCTTTCACCTCTTTCATTTCTGGTAGCTTGATGTCAGACTGTCATTTAGTGCTGCCTTATAAGTACCTGTCTCTAGCTGTGCTTTTCCTGCTGCGGGATTTTCTGCTGTAAGCTATAGCATCAAAAAGCCAACCATGTTAGAATTGTGCACAGACTAAGAATTAATAAGTGATGAGTGAGGGTTTAGGAGGCCTTTCTACAAGCAAAGTCCACGCTTTTTGGTTTTTGTCTATCTTGATAGTCCCATGGACTGATTCCCTGTATCTGATCACAGGCTGCATAGCTGACGTGATTCAGGGCCTTGCTTTCTAAGTATTAAAGCATTGTCACAATGCATTTTATTTATATTCCTATAATCCCCATGTAATGGAGAAATATAGCCACATCACTGGAAGGGACACAGATCATCTATTCAAAGCCAGGCACGTGACAGATGAAGAAGCAGAGGCTCAAGGTGAAGATAAATGGTTTGCTGACGATCTCACCACTCTTCAGGGTAGTTCCTGGAATCTCTTTCATATTTCTTGATTGCTGGTTGAATCTCTTTATTAATCATCAGTGGTTTAAATAGTCATTAATTCCACAGACAATAGTTTAGTGGTTACCAGAGGGTAAGGGGAGGGTGGAGAAAAGAGAGGGGTCAAATATGGTGATGGAAGGAGAACTGACTGGGTGGTGAACACACAACGCAACACATAGACGATGTATAATATAGACTTGTGCATCTGAAACCTATATAATTTTATTAACCAATGTCATTCCAATATATTTAATTTAAAAAGAAAAAGAAGTAAATAGTCATTAATTCATTCATCGCACGTTTGCTGTGGAAGCCCAGTCGGTACTGATAACAACAGATGAAGGAGATCTGTCCAGACAGCGCTTATCTGTGGGGAGTCCCTGAAGCCCCTCCAAAGCAGTCTGGTGCTTTTAGGACCCAGTCTGAAGGCGGATACCCTATGTCATCAGCACTAAACAATCCCACCCAGCCTTAAGTGAACCAACAATTCTATTCTCCATATTTAGCAGATGGCGAAAGTGAATCCAATGAGATAAGGTGGTTGGTCCAAAGTCAAACAGAACTTCAGGGCCAGCACAGAGCCTTGGATCTGGGTCTTGACTCCAAGCCATTTCTGCTTTCCAAACACCTATGCTTCTTTTTCCAGAGTGTGAACTACTTCTGGAAGAGGAATTTTAAATCCTTGAGAAGGGCAAGACCACGAAGGGTTTGGTCTCAAAAATCACAGGATCCGTGGAAGAACCGTTGGAGAAAACCAAGAGGGACCACTCACTATGCACATCCTAATTGTCGCCTGGGCGCCTACCTACCCAGCCCATAGACATTTGCTTGGCTCTAGAGAATTGTTCAAAGTAACTGACACAGGACGCTCAGAACTTCACACTTTCTGTGGATGGACATTATGAAGTTGATCTTCCCCCAACAACAAAGGCAAAACTGTGTAGCAGACAAACAGTCTGTAAGGTCAGGACCCTCAGAACTCTGGTTATTACAATAGCCTTCTGACTTGTTTCTTTGCTTCCTCTCTCTCTTTTCCAATTTTTCCTCTACACAAAATAAACTTTCTAAATCATGCTCAAAACTCTCCAATAACTATATCCTGCTTACAGAAGAAACAGATTCCAGACTCTGTATTAGATATTACAAGAAATCCACACACTTCAACTCCAGGCCTTTCCAAGTTCATTTTCCAATACTCCTTTTTATGGTGGCTTATTCTAAACTCAGCTACTTGAAGTCTCCCAGACGTATTCCATGCTTTGTTCACTGGGGCCTCTGAATAGCCATTTTTTTCTGCTTCAATATCCTTTCCCTTGAGACCCAGAGGCCCAAATCCAACTGATGCTCCCAGATCCAATGCAAGTGCCCATACTACCCAGAAGCAATTGCTGCCTCCTCCCAATCACTTTATATTTTATTGGTATCTCTCTCAAGGCATTTATCACACTCTATTTTGTATCACTATTATTTATAGATGTGTCAGATCTCAACTTTCAAACCATTTTTTTAAAACTAAGATCCTTTTCTGGTTTATTTTTACATCCTTTGCAGGATTTAGTAGTGCCCTGATCACAGCAGATTTATTGTGGCAGAGAAGTAAGTGCATGAAATTTTCAATCTCAAAGGCTTGGATTCAAATCCTGATTCTGCTGCCTACTAGTCACATGACCTTCACTGAAATGTTTGATCAGCCTGAACCTCAACTTTCTCATTTGGAAGAAGAGAATAATAATATCTGCTTTGCAAGCTGTTGGGAGAGTTAATAATATGTGGTAAGATGTCTGGCATTGTTTGAGGCATAAATAATTAGATAAATAAATGGGCACTTTAATAAGCATTTTTGAAAACAAAAAGAAAAATTTGGAGGAAATACGTGAGACAAAGATTTTGAAATTGACACACAAGAGATCACTTCTGATCAAATTCAGGGAGCCTGAGGGATGGTCCTTCCCTTTTCCTCCTTTACTGCCTTCTGATTCAAACAAGACAGCACCCCCAGACAGGAAAACTTCATCAGTTTCTCCTGCAACTCCTTCCCACAGCAGGTAGTCCACTTCTTCCAGTTTGGGGCAGTGCCTCCTAGTCCCCCCAGGGTCCTCTCCCTAAACCACAAGCCGCAGGGTGTTTAAATATGGCCCCCAGATGGTGCTGCAAAGGAGGGGACGGCCCCATCCTTCCCCCTCACCCGGTCCTGCCTGCCTCACCCACCAGGCCCAATGAGAAACAGGTGATTGCAGAGGATACTGGGAGAGGCTTTGATCTGCCCGCTGCACAGAAGTCAGCTGAGCCTAGGAGGAATAGTGTCAGATTTATTGCGGCCACGAGAAGTACACATATTAGGTTGGCTGTAGCTCACTGACCTCTTCAGGCTTTCCATTTTGGTCTGAGATTTATGATCTCCTTGGCTTTTTTTTTTTTAATTCCCAGGGATCTGTGCCTTTAACATATCTGCTCAAGCCCCCCAGTTCACCAGGACTTCCTGTTTGCCGAGACCACAGATAAAGAAGACACAAACCACAGAACACCAACACTATGTAATTTTTTTGTTCCTGACTCCTTAATTTCTCAGCCATCCTAGGTGTTCTGTCAAGATGCAGTCTGAAAGTCTAGACCGAGAGATATCTATGATAGAAAATGTACATCAGTATTTCAAGTCCTCTGAATTTATTCTAGCCATTTGACAGTTGCTTGGAGATACAATCTCAATTTTTGCAATGGCCCCTTCAGCAAGATATTTATGGCAGATACAACTGTAATTATTTACCTGTAACAAAGTCCAGGTCTGTCTGCTTCAGGTGATTCAGGCAGCAGAGGGACAGGGAGAAAATATTCATCTTCCTCTTGTCCAACAGTTGACCTTTTGCCCTCGGGTCTCTTCCTCACTCATTATAAAAATGCTGAGGGGCCTGGTATAGGCCATTTCCTGTGCCTCTTCTGGATTCCAGTATTAAAGTAGGTAGACTGAAAAAATAAGCACATGCAAGATGCACAGGGAAAAATAAATACGGTGAGCACCCAGCAGGTAGGCGGGGGCTGTGCATCATTTTCCCTATTTTCTGGTTCAAACTTCCATGGGGGTAAACTCTGAATCAGTATGTAGTGGTTTAATTTTTTTTCCTGCAAAGATTCAAAAAAATACACAGCAATGAGTGCTGGCCCCCAAAAGAGTCCCCCGTGAAGCCTGTGCAATTATCCCCAAGCTGAAGCCCAGCAGGAGCCCTTGTGCCAGCTGGGGTCACAGCCTCATCACAGGTAGGTTCCTTCATTTCAGTCTCTGCAGCTTCCAGTCACATTTCACTTTTACCCCAAAATGTTTCCCAAAGCAACTGCCCCGTTTAAGGACAGACAGGTTTCAAAGAGCTTTTGGAAAATCATAATCCATCTGAAAAGGCAAAGGCTTGGCAATGCTGACCACATCCACGAGCCTGTGCTGTTGTCTCCCGGGACAATTCCAAAAAGGAGACGCAGGTTTCCCTGAGCCCAACAGCAATGTGGGGATAAACATATGGCCTGTCCAAGGGGCTTTTCTGCAGGACCAGCATCTATTTGAAAAAATATAAAGATTCCTGTCCGTTTGTAAAAAAACAAATGTAAGTCATGTTAATTTATTTTCTTAACGTGTGTGCTTTTGTTTTGCTGGTTGTTATTTGTGCTCTCCATGGAGGTGCCAGGAATGAGAGGCATGTGTGTGCTGCTCAGGGCTTCGTGGTGGTGGTGAGAATTTTGCCCTTTTGCCTTTTGGCTCCTCTCCTGCATTTGCATGGTTCAGAATCTTGTTGCCATCATGTTGAAAGGATCAAGCTGCTGTGCAGTTTGAATTTGCAGACAAGGCACTGCAGCTTGCTTGTCTCATTGTGAGGGCAAGAAAATTCTGCTTTAAAAAAATGTGTTTTTACAATTTAAAATACTACCTGCAGTCCTGTAGAACATTTGAAAATACATCAAAGTAGAAAGCCAACAAAGACCACCTAGTGTCAAGTGATATATTTCTTCCAGGATTGACTTTTCTAAGCCTATAGTTTGCTAATTTGCAATCAGGTGCATATACCGGGTTTTATTCCACATTATAAGACACAGACCTTCAAATCCTTCAGAAAACTCTTCACACACATCACTTTCAACAGCTGCTTTGAGTCTCGTTAAGTGGATGTGCGCCTGCATTGCTCTGTTGTTGTCAATTATTGATACTGTTGTTTCTCCGATTTGGTAGTATTTCTTCTTCAGGACTCCTAATACAGGAGCAGCCCAGAGGACATAGAAGAAGGTGCTTAGTGTGTAGGTCCAAGGGGACAGCCAGGGTTCCCCTGATCTGCTCCAATAAAGCCAAGGTCTGGTTCCAGACACAGGACCTGTCATGACAGCTGCTCCTCAGGGACCTTGGGATGTTGCTTTGAGAGAATCTGCCAGGCATCTGCAGTTCTGGATCAGAGGCTGTCCCCAGCAACCTAGAGACAAAGGCTTCCCCTGCACCCCACCTGGGAGTCCCCTGGGCTGATGCTTTTAGCCATAGGCTCTCTGAGTCCTGCTCAGTCTTATCTCAAAACAGGATCTGAGTGGTTTGACCCCTGGTTCTGAGTGCATTTATCTCAGTGCGGGCTCCTGCATCAGGGACCCAGGGACTGCTCCTGCCTTAGAAATCACAGCAGATCTCAGTGGCCCATTATGGTGTCAAGCTGAGGGATAGGGCTTCAGAGGACCTTGGCCCTTTCTGAGGGCAAAACTGACCTGCAAGCCCAGCACAATCATAAGGCTTTTGTGACTTAACAGCGAGTGTACTTCCCTTAAATTGTCCAAAAGATGTGCTTGTGTTGATTAATGCTGTGGATGTCCAGAAACATGGTTATGCCTAAGTAAAGGGAATGAATACTTTTTGTTATTATAGAGAAATTACACAATGCTGAGCACCATGCTAGAAGAGGGACACCAGTGTCCCCAAGACCACACAGTGAGGCAGCCTTCGAGCTAGCTTCATTCCCATCTGCTGACTTCAGTACCCAAGGTCTTTCCCTTTCATCATGCTGTCAATGCCAAAAATCTCTAGAATTATCTAGTCTTGTTTCACAGATGAGGAGACCAAGACCTTGAGAAGGAAAGTTGAGTGCCCAATGGTCACACACATATTGGTCGCAGTTGTCTAAAACAGGTCCAAAGCTGATCACGTGGTAGCGGTTGAGACAGTTTCCAGGTGGGACAAGCCTGGGACTCTGAGGAAGGAGCCAACCCCACCTCAGAGCAGCCCTTTGTGCATCCAGGCTCGCAGCATTTTCTGCTGCATTCTGCGTGCTTGCTCTGGAGCCCCCCTGCTCCCCGAGTCTGCATGCATGCCACACTGTCTGTGCACGAACAGCACTTTCCCATGCATCCCCTAAAGCAAAAAGCACTGCCAGGTCACCCCCAGCAGGCATTCCAAGCTGGCCTGGGGACCTGTCAATGAGTGATCAGTTTGCCTGTCACCGTCACCTGAGGTTAGATGGGTGGATCCGGTTTCCCAGCCAGGCTGTGGGGTGACTTCTCGGGGCCCTGCTGGAGGCTGAGTCCTGGAATGGGAGGAGTTACTGCTCAGCCCCAAAGCCCCAACAAATCCTTCCCCAGTGAGGGAGGGCACCAGACTGTCCGACACCCCAGCTGAGCCGACATGGCACACCCGCCAGCAGCTGATGTGGCTGCTCACGTTCTACGGCACATATTGAGGAGCTGTGGGCCAAAGCTTTCCTGGGGGGCAGGGGGGCACTGGGAGCCCATAGGTTTGCTCTCTTTCTTAAGCCCCCAGGAAAAGAATAAAATAGGTTGGCTGCATTGAGAGCAGATTTTTTTCTTCCCAAAGAACTTTCATGTCCGTTATCGCTCACTGATGCTCTCCTAACAAAATGACTGCAAGTATATCCGAGAAGGGGTATGGTGGATGTGGCAGGAAAGACCTAGAAGAGAAACGCGTGCTTGTGAGTTATGCCAGGGGGGCACAGAGTCTGTGCTTCCTGGCTGCTGGTCCAGACCTCTTCCGACTCTAGCCGTGTTCCTCTCAGGAAAGCATCCTCATTTCAAGCCATTCTTGTTTCTAGATGACTATGTAAACCCTGATCAACACCCTTCACTGGCTCCCTGTCACCTACATGTTTGAGTCCAAAATTCTTCCCAGGGCACGTGAGTGCTTTGTGACCTGATGCCCACATTCACTTCCCTGAATACACCAGGAAACTCAGTGCCTCTCTACTTTTGCATAAGCTTGTCTTCTTTTTTATTATACATTCCCTTTCCCTATCTACCTGGAGAACTCCTATTCATCCTTTAAAACCCTACACAGGTATTACTTTCTCCTCTCTGTACATCCTTGAATCATGCTTCCTCTGGACCACTTTAGAACTTTATACATGTATGAGTTCAAAGCCCACATTTGTAAGGGTCTCCCTCCCATTCACTAAGCTGTAAGACTATCCTTATGGTAACATTTGACACCCAAAACATGGCACAGTGCCTGACACTAACACATGCGAAATAACAGCTTGCATCCTTGGCCTATAAAGAGGATTCCATTGGCACGAACCTTCTGAGGAGTCTGGACCCAAGGACCGCAGAAGAGAATGACTCTATCGTGCATCTCTACTTAGGTCCCGAGAGGCTTCGCATGGCATCCCAGCAAGGAGGGCAGGCTAGGACAGGGCGGGCTTCTGACAACTTAGAGTGCTTCTCTGACACTCATTCTTGACCCCTGAGATTACAAATATCACTCCTCGTGGCCGTGCAGGTGAGGTATAAGCTAGGGCCTGGTTGTAGAGGCGGGTGCCAGAGTCCATTCCACAGCTGGGTCTATTGGAGTCCGTGTCCCCCACTATGTTGCTCCAGGCACACATAAGACACAGCGGCAACAGTAGATGACCAGCCTCATGGTGTTAACTTGCAGCCTGTCCTGCTTCATCCTGCCTCGGGCATCACTCCCTTTCTATTGTCTAGATTCCTTCAGTTCTGACCCCCGACTTGTTCTACCCTTAACATTCACCCCCATCTTCTACCCCTGATTTCTATTCTGGTCTTTCTCCCGAATCTATCCCTCTCCAGGCCACAGACAGGCAGGCCCCAGGATAGACCTTCGCCAGTGGAACAGCACAGGCTAGCCCACCACTTACAAGGGCTGTCCAGAAAGTATCCAGCCATGTAACCATTCCCATTAGATTGACAATGGCTGCTGGATTTTTTTCTAGACATCCCTGTATATTTCCTTGGCTCAGGGAAGTTCAAACTGGGCATGGTCCAACCCAGCAATAGGCTTGTAAATCATGTCCTGACTCTCTAAACTGAGCGACTCCATTGCTATATTAAGGCCTTGGACACTGAACCCCAGCTCTGCTTTCCTCAAACCCTTTTGGCTACAGGCCATCAATATCTGGGGATTAGTAAAGCAAAACACCCCCTTTGGGGGCGGGGTGTCTCAGATGGTTCCTGCTGCCCAGGGAAGATTTCCAGCCTGGGCGAAGGTCCACGAAGCCAGAGAAATTTGTCTGAATCCATCAAAGTCATATTGCGACACAAAACTCAAAACCCCTCTCCCCAGCGGGACGGCTCCGCTCTGCCAAGACACCAGCGTGCCCTGCCATCAGCAATAATTGCCGACAAGAATGGAAGACCGTGCAGGATAGAAAAAATTTTAAATTGTTCAGCTCTTCGAAATTGTCTGTGGTCCTGGTACAGTGTTAGTCGGAGGTGGGGAAGGAGACCCACCTCTCTGAAGTTCACCTGCCACCCCCACCCACACTCTCCCAGTTCTAGGGCTCTTGTTATCTGTCACCCACTCCGTGCTATGCCTGGCCTATTTCCTTCTCAGTCTAGCTAAAATTAACCCCCTTGTGTCCCCAGCCAATGTGCAAGGTGGAGCCATTAGACATGGGAAAAACAAAAGGAGGAAAAGAACTATTTATGTTTACCATTGTATTGTTGTTGAGCTCCTGGGGGAAATATTCCCGGATGCCGTGAGACTAATTGAGTCATTTTAAGTAACTTAAAACACTGCTGTTGAAAGGCATCTCATTCATTGACAAAATATGGGCACCAAGGGCATGCATAGTAAACAAATGGACCGTTCTCCCATGGACAGTAAATCCACCATCCTGAAGACGTTGCTGAGTCTGTTTTGCGGCCTTGGGGCTGGATGCTCGGAGTCAGAGCATGAAATGAGGGGAGGGAAACAAAGAGAAGTGGAAGAGGAGGCCCCATGTGAGGAACTCAGAGTCTATTTAGGAAGAAAACCAGGAATGCGTGAGAAAGCCAATGATTACGAAGTCCAAACCGGCATTTTGGAGTTCAACTTCCAGTGTCTGAGCAAGCCCGGTACTCTGGGGGTCTCCTGGGAGGCCGGGGCTCTAAACGCTCAACCAGATCTAGCTGGGCAGAGCGGAAAGAGAGGGCCACAGTACAAGCTGTGAGATCAAGGTGACGGAGGGTGAGGGCGGCCAGAAAGGGAGAGAGGGCACTCACTGCAATTCCACGCCTTTCACCGGCCCTGCTCAGTGCCCGAGAATAGTCTTGGGCACTACTGTCCGATGGCTAGGCTGACCCCTGAGCCTTATTGCATCCATTTATTTATATTTTGTTCAGGTTAATCAATGAATAAGTGAAAAGAGCAGAGTCTTGAAGGGTAAGAATTGGATGGGAATAGAACAGGTGCCCCTGGGAGAGAAGCACTTAGTGCCAAGCCCAGAGACTGGAAACATCGGGCCTGTCTAAGAGACCACCTGGTCGAGAGGCAGGAACGTTCCAGGTGGGCACTAGGAGAGTCAGGACTGAGGGCTGGGCAGGGGTCCCATCCAGAAAGTCCTGGCAGGCTTTCTTGCATATTTTAGCCAATTCCAGGAAAGGTAGAAATATTGCTTCACTTTTATTTAGTTTATAATTCGTGTTTCCCAATCCCAGCAAGGAGGTGGGGTTTCCAAGCTGGTTTGAGTAGCTGAGAGTTGTTTGGTGGGGCAAGGAATAGACAAGGGTCCCTGCTTTGAACATAGCTCGAGCAGCCCCAGAGTTTTGCTTTGCTGTCTGTATCAGCCTTGGCGTGATTCTCGGGATGCAGAGATGATGAGCTCAGAAGGGAAAACTATCAAGCTTGGACTTGGACTTCCCTCTGTCCCCTGCTCCATTGCGACTCAGGCTGGGGCTCGGAGGCCTGGGTTTATAACTTCTGGCTCCCTCCTTGTGGCCTTTCTCAGAACAGTGCATCTGGGCCCAGAGTATCCCTTTCAACAGAGTGGCTTTTGGCTGGGCTCAGCCCTAAGTTCTCACTGCAGTTCCCTAAGCAGGGGGTGGTGCCTGTTTGGGCTCCAGTTCAGGCTCATAGATTTGCTGTCGAGTTTGGCACTGATTTGCAATCTGCAAGTTGATGGCCGCTTAGGCTGCTGGCAGCTGGATGAGTGAGAAGTGACTCTAAGATAAGAGAACCCCTTTCCAATATTTACAGCTGAGCTCTAAGAGTCCAGACAGCCTTCCAAGATCTCAGCCAGGTCTAGAGAGGAGGAGCCAGCAGTGGGTGGGTGGCCCAGGGTCCTGGGATGAGCAAGGACGTTCCAGGCAAAGGACGAAGGCACTCAGGCTCGGTGTCCAGAGCCCTGGGTTCTCCTCCTGGCCCCTACCCATAAGAGCAGTGTGACTCTGGACAAAGTACTTCCTCTCTCAGAACCCCTTTGCCATAAAATAGAGAAAATGATTTCAGCCTTACTCTCAGCCGTGAATATTAGAAAGATCAAACAAAATGACATCCATAAAAGAACAACTTAAGACTTTAAATCTCCATTAAAGCGTACTGCACAGTAAAGTCCATGAAAGAAGAACAGGGCAGAGGACTTCCAATGTGCTCCTAGGGCGCTGGGTGGGGGCGTGGGGCCTTTAGGATTATAGGAATTGCGTATTTCGATGATTACATAGTTATTTTGATAAGTAAGACATGTGTGAAATGAAACCTGTGATTTTTGTGGCCCTTAGTGTTTAGATATGGCTGAAGTAGTAACACAAGTGTAAATGAACTTGAGATGCTGACGTGGTAGATGTTATAAAGGTGCTCGTGGATGCCTGGAGTTCAGGAAACATGAGCTGACACGGAGCGTGACTGCTACATCACCATTTCATTCAACTCCTGTCTTACGATGGGGGTGTGGCTGCCCTCATTCTCCAGCCAGGTGGCCGTGTGCTGTTGCCGACACCCTGGTGATGTGAGCAGACAGTCTTGGAGAAGTAAGTACTTCAGGTGGGTCCAGCAGCTGATGTGCTAGGGTTCTACCGAGAGCTCCAATGGGGTCTTCCTACTACACCCAATGACCATTTTCTTCCTGGGGGGCATGTGCCCAAGAGGAGTGTTCTGGAAGCCTCTTATATGTGTTCTTATGTGATCTTCGCTTCAACCTTGGGAGGTGGGCAGGGGTGATATTATTATGATTTTATAGATATGGGAATTTTCGGAAAGGAAGAAGAAAAGGAGAAAGGAAAACAAGCCACACAGCCTGCCGGGGGCAAATCCAGACCTCCAAGGCAGATCGAATGACTCTAAAGTCATTCCCAATTAAGGAATGTTGCTTCTTTGGAGTTGTATTCAAGTTGCTGGTTTCCCTCCTGGGAGAGAATTAAGAGCAGAAGTGACATATTTAAGTCACCCTTTCTGGAAAAACAAATAAAACACATTGAAATAAAGTCACATCCTGAGTAAATTACTGAAGGTGGGAGATAGTTTAAGGGAACTATCCCCCCATCTTGGCATAACCCCAACTAGAAGACGGCAGAGAGCAGTGTGTGGTGCAGAGAGCGAAGGGTGGATGAGCACAGTACAGGGTGGCTCTGGCCCTGTGGACAGCTCCCCGGGGACTGGGGCCGTCACGTGCGTCCTGGCCCTCGTTAGTCACGGACTAAGAATGGGGTTACTAATCTTGCCAAAAGGAGATAAGAAACGTGATCTTGGGATTAAAAATGTCCATAGTCTCAGTTTTAGTTTTCTGCACAGTTCTCATCAACAGCTGACCCAATAGACAAGCACAGTGAATTTTCAACATCTCTTTCCAAAATGTAGCAATGCAATCTCTGTCATTTTGCTCTACAGCAGCCTTGCTCCGGGCTCAGAGGCTTTCATAAAAGATACCCTGTAAATATGTGGTAAGTGTAGAAAGGAATGGTGACTGAATGCTTGCACTGTCAGCATCATCGGGAAGGGGTCATGTCTCTCGTTCATGCGTGTACCCCTGCACCTAGCCCAGACCTGCTCTGTGATCAGCTTTCAACAAATGTTTAGTACAAGTGAATGCAAGAATGGGAAAGCATCCGGTAAACAGCAAGGGACTACAGACACTAACACATAAAATATACAAACACAAGAGCAATGCTCCCACCAAAAAGCAATCCAAAAGGGAAACTAAAATTGCAGCTTCACATTCAGCACACTTTGCTGCAACTTCTGACTTCAGCCAACCCACGGGTTATCTTGAAAACAACCAGCATGGAACCTCTTGGTTACAGTCACTTCTAAGGACAAATTCAGCTGATTGTTTCTAAACTGATGTGGCTGTAGAGACACGACAGACTCCAAGCCCAAGGTGAAATTACAAAGGTGAGCCCAGTGCCCAAGGCCTGCCAAGAGAAGACCAAGAAGGGCCCATTAGACCTTGAGAATGATCTTTGTGCTAATAATCTAAGCTACCATTAGTGACTGAAGGCAGAGGACTTTTTTTAAGGGCCAAAATGCATATGATTTTATCTTGGCATTATCCCTGTAATCAGTAGTCCTGATTAAAGACTTCTGCCCTAAAAGATGGATGGGCTCAAACACTTAAATATATGGTAATCTTTCACATCTTAAATGCTGTTTGTCCCAAGACAGACTTCCATGCACTTCAATTTAAAGACTAGCAATTGTCTTTCTTTAACTATTTGAAAAACTAGGGTTAAGTTCGAGAGGGAAGGTAGAGAAGAATAATACTAACAACATCTATTCTTTCTGACAAACGAAGTTAAGCAGCTAAGAGGTCTGTTAAAATTTTTTTGAAATCAAGAGTCAAATACTTGAAAAAAGTGTCAAGACATGTTAGTGCTTGTTTCTCTAAAAATACACAGGGCAAGATAATCATCAAAAAGGACACATTAGGGTATCCTTCACTTTGCTCCTCTCACATCTGACTAATGCCAAAAGGGCTGGGATTCCCAGGGCATTCCTGTGGCATCTGATTCCCCAAGGTCCCCTTCCTAACCTCACCCAGTTGTCACCTCACTCAGCTGACGGTCCTTACTGGTCTGAAATATTTTCACATTTCTTTGGGACAGTTCTCATCTGGGGCTGGTGTTTAAAAACACAGTAACTAGGGTTGAGCATATTTAAAGAAGGACGTGAGTTGTGTGGAGGTTTGGACTTTTTTCTAGTAGCAAATCTTGAACTTCAACAACACTCACCCTACCAGCACCATCTAAGAGAGCTTTAGTCAACAGTGAATATCTTTGTGTAAATCTAGATGTTCCTCTTTCCAGTTTGCCTAAAGCAAGACACCTCTTAACTTGAGGAAGTTTGATGTTCAAGGTCCCCCACAGTCCAACTTCAGGATAGACTTCTCAGGCGAGTGGCTGGTATTTCTCCAAGGAGGACCCACTTGCTAATCACGCCCAGTTATTCTTCCCATCTATCCCATTCCATCTCCTGCTTCAGTAGCCTTGCTGCTGCTTTCCCTGCTCCCTAGATTGTCCTTCCTCTCTCTGTTTGTCAAGAGCCTACTTGTTCACAGAAGCCCTATTTAAAGGACACCATCTATCCCAAGTATTCCTTGGCAAGCCCCGTCAAAAGTATTCAGGCCCTCTACTTGTCTGTTGTTGCACTCAGCACCTGGGGCTTGTATGAGAAGCACCTGGCCATGTGTCTGTCTTCTCCCAGACTATGACCTGTAAGAGGCCAAGGACGATATTTCTATTCCTGATATGCCATCCCCTAATGTAGGGCCTGGCACACAGCAGTATCAGTGTTTGGGGACTGAATCTATTGGCCCTAATTCTGCCTGGCAGAGCCTGAAGGAGGAGGCATCTATGTTCTATTTCACCTGAAAGCCTCATGGTCTTCATTTCCAAGCTAAACTCTCTACTTCCTTCCACCTCTCCTGCCACATCATTTCCAGTGGGGCAGGGGATACAGCCAGGCCTGGATTCAAATCCCAACTTCCTAGTCACTTATTAGTCACACAGCTTTAACAAGACTTGAGCTGGTCTGTGCTGGAGCTTCCTTAACTGTGACAAGATGACCCCTCAGATGTATACCTAGAAGACAGCAGAGTACTGGGTAGGTTTTAGTATGTGTGAACCTCTGTCCCTTCCCTGTCCTGCTCACCCCTGGGGGACTCCAGGTTGGCCAATGTCCTCCTGAAGGAACCTGCCACTCCTATATGCCGAGGAATTTGTAGGGTAGCTGTGCTTTCATCTCCCTTAGTGGTTACATTTCACTATCAGCAAGTCCTATTAGCTCAGGGAGAATTTAGGTTTCAATCAAATGATGCTCTTAAAGAGTTACAAATAAAGCTCAAAACGAGATACAAATCATGCTCAGCTGCCACTGAATATTGGCACTAGATGTTGGCGTTTGAGACAAGACACTGACGATTCTGATGATACATAAATATGAGGGGCAATACATATCTTCTAGCTATCCCAAACTCACCATGGCAGAGTAGTTACAGCCACTGGAGAGTAGCAGATGTGCATTCAAATTAAGGTTCTATAAGTAATGAGTTCTGTAGCCCCAATCAAGTTACTTAGCTTCTCTGAGCCTTGATGTACTAAGAGCCTGTGCCTCACCTGGTTTTTATAAGGATTAATATAGGCAAAACAGTACAGCATTTGATAAATAGTTAGTAGGCTTTTGTGAGAATTAAATGAGATAAAAAGCCTATAAGAGAAGTGCTTAGAATATACGACAAGCCTAATCATTGCTTTTTTCTGTGTTTGAGGTCCCAAGGTTGGCATCACCCACCCACGCCAGAGACCTGGACCATTCCTGACTTGTTTTTTGCACTCTATCTCTATCACCTCTTTCCCCTAACTCAAATATATTTAAGTCCTATTGATTTCTCCTCCCTGAGATCTGTGTAGCCTGCATCCTTCCTTCAACTTCTCTGCTACCACCTTGGTTCAAAGTCAGAGAACTTTTCACGTGGAGAGTAAGCAGAGCCAGTGAATACCTCATCACTGGTCAGAAGTCAACACAAGCATCCCTTCCTCCTTGCAGCATCCTGGAGCCTGACAAAGGCTCCTATAGCTCCTAGTCCTTCCCCTTCAGAGCCATGATCACAACTTGTACTTATATTTATTTCTGGAGCTGCATTTGTCTTTCCCCCAAACCGGAAGTTTTTAAAAGTCAGAGATTCTATTTTGCTCATCATTGTTTATCCCCTGTGTCTAGCACAGTGCCTGTCATAGGGTAGGTACTAAACACTGGTGGATAGGTGAATGAAGGAGCCCTGTAAATACCTTCAGTGTCCTCTCCACCCTGTAAACCTGTGAGATCTTTTTAAACACAAATTTGATTGTGTCACTCTCCTGCTAAAATCGGTCTGTGATTTTTCATGGTGGGTCAAATGGATTCCCAATTGCTTTGCTCATCTCTCCATGTGCGCTACCTGCCCAGGACCATCTTTTATCCCTTACCCTCCCCTATGTTTATGCAATGTGCATGCCACATCAAACCTTGTATAGCCCCCATACAGACCTGCTATCTTTACACAGGGAGCCCCCTCCCCTGGGTCACTCTGCATTTCTTCTTCCCGCCCAGCCCCAGTTTACCTGACTAACTTCTACAGGTATCCTCCAAAATTCTCCCAAGCACCCCTCCTACAGGAAGCCCTACACAGACTTGGTTAGCGGACCATGTTTTGGGCACACACATGTGGTTGCTTCTCTCAGAGCACTCTGTCAGCTCACTGTCCATCTCCCATATTAGACCATGCATGCATCAAAAAACAGAAACTATGTACTATTCATATCAGCGTCTTTAATGTCCTCCACCAGACTTTTCTCAGAAGAAGCATTCAGTACATTTTTAGGTGTGGGTGACAGAGGGAATGAAGGAATGAATGAATGAATGCCATTCTTCAGTAATACTTTAACCAGGGTATTTATACCAGAGTTTCTCATTGAGTAGCAATATACAAATGAAACAGATCACAGAGCAGAGTAACAAGACCATCTGGGCAGCAATCACAGTGTGCCCAGGACTGGATGAGACAGTGATGAGGGGTTTCCTGGGCAACCATGAAGCTGCACTGGGGCGTTAAACTTCTGAGGTGGGTGCTGGGGCTATAGTAGAAAATGAGAGATGAGACTTCTGATATCACGGAGCTCATGGGAGTGATAGATATAAACAGTGCACAAATGGGCCAAATATACAAACCTAAGAGAATTATAAATTATAAGAGTTTTGAAAGAAGAAAACAAGGCAGTCTAATATGACCATGGAAGGCCTCTCTTAATATTTAGGAGAGAAAGATGAAAAAAAGACTCCTGTAAAGTAGGTAGAGGAGCATTAAAATGTGACTGGTTTGAGGATCCAAAGAGATATACCACCAATGTTTTAGAGCACAGTGTGATAATATCAGAGCTGAGTATATTATACCTAATTTAATGTACTCACACACACACACACACTCCTGTGTTTAAATCCCAACCTATAAAATTTATATCTCATGTCATCTCAGTTTTCTTACTTATAAGTTGGCAAATGTGGAGACTCAATAAAGTAATATTCCCGTGGGAACCCCAATAGAGGCCCATAGCTAGGGTTAGTTTACCTCCTACCTGGCTTGGCACTGGGGAATAGAGGCAGGACACAGAGAGTGAGCTGAGGGTTATGCAAAGGTTCTACCCTGCCAGCTTTACTGATCTATTAAGGCTGCCTTCCATATGCCCTTCTTCCATATGCAAATGCTTTTGACATCTGACACATAGATTCATGCAGGCATGGGTGTACAAATACAAACACACACATGTACAAGTGAGTATAAAGGGGAACTAGTACACACAGGATTGAATACAATGAATATATGCATATGCCCATCATTCACATAGATGACTTTAAGTTATTTTATTTGTTTGTTTATTTGTTTATCTAAGACCTATTTAATAATGACAACTTCAGGGGTGGAGACTTGCATTCAACAACCTTTGTTAAGTCAAATTTCCACACAGAGGAAGACCAATAGGCTTAACCTTTGAAAGAGAGCTCCCTGGTTTTTGAAAATGAGTCTTCTTGGTTCTGATCGGGAGACCTAGATGAGATCACTTCTACCTTGAGAACTAAATGCCAGCCATGGCCTTGTCACACAGCATGTCCTATATGACAACTGCTCTAATGACAAAAGGGCAGAAGAGAGTGACTGCCTTGATTATCTTGCTCATTCAAAGAGGCCAAGAACTATGTTTTTGTTAAATAATTGGAAAAATGTGGGATGATTTCCCCACCACTTCATAAAATGCTTGCATCTGTTCGCTTATGCCTAGCATTCCAAAAGTCCCAGGTATCCTTAATTATAGGATCCAGAGAGTTCTGATGGGAAACACCCCACTCCACTGTTTTCTCAACTTTCATCTACACTGTAAAGAATGTGCTTTTTCTCGTCCAAACCACCAACAGGATAATCTCATTCTGCATTTTGCTGATTGGTCTGCAAACATAATCTTCAGTGGCAAAAATCTTGAAGGGCTGCCTTGAGATTTGAGCATTCAATCAGTCTTAGGAATTTCTTTTGGCAAAAATACTTAGGCTTGGTTAGAACCCATGGGGCTGCGGTTGGCTCTATGTCTCTGAGGTTGGGTATGCCCAGCGGTGTGGTTAAATATCATTGGCACTGAAGTTGGCCATGGGGTCTGTTAGAGGAAATTATGCTGATGTGATTTTGAAGAAAGGTTAAAGAAAATAGTGCTATTTTGCCTGAAGAAGAAAAGACTTTGCAGCAATTAGATTTTTGTTTCTGAGGTCCACACTGTCTATAACCTCCAAGCACAGAATTACCACAGGATCCTGCAATTGTCTTTCCATCTTTGGAAAGGGAGGTTGTGGAAAGCACAGCAATTGTTCTTTCACCTCTACACCCCTGTCACACTTACAAATGAGGCCTAACAATTAAGTTCAGAAACTCTTCCTAAAATAAGTGCTACATACTCGATTGCTGATTATCACTATGATCACCTTCGAAGTACTCCCCTTGGGAAGCTATGCACCAACTCTAGCATCTAGTTCACCCTTCAAAAGGCAATTTTGGAACTCTTTCTCTGGAATGGCCATCAGAGCTGTCATCATATTACCCTTGATGTCCTGAATGTCATAAAAATGTCTTCCTTTCAATATTTCCTTTATCTTCAGGTAAAGTAAAAAGTCATTGGGGGCCAGGTCATGTAAGTAGGGAGGGGGTTCCAATACCTTTATTTGTGTTCTGTCTCAAAACTCCCTCACAGACAGTGCTGTGTGAGCTGGTGCATTATCGTGATGCAAGAGCCATGAGTTGCTGGTGAAAATTTCAGGTTGTTTTTGTCTAACTTTCTCATGCAGCCTTTTCAGCACTTCCAAATAGTAAACTCGGTTGACTGTTTGTCCAGTTGGTACAAATTCATAATGAACAATTTCTCTGATATCAAAAAAGGTTAGCAACATTGTTTCAATTCTTGAACTGATGAAACTTTTTGTCGTGGAGAATTAGCTAACTTCCATTGAGCACTTCGACTCTGTTTCAGGGTTGAATTGGTACACCCATGTCTCATCAGTGATAACAACTCAGTACATCATCTTTCCTCTCCAAAAGGTCTTGACAAACTTCAACTCTCCTTTGCTATTGTTCATCAGTTAGCTCCTTCCAGACCATTTTTGCACACTCCTTTCTCATGCCAAGATTTTTAGTTAGGATTTCCCTGTTTCGCTATCAATGTTTACCTGGTCTGCTATGCTTCTCATAGTCAGTAGATGATTTTGATGCAAAATTCAACAAACTTTAGCAATGTTTTTATCAATTCTGCTCATTTCTGGCCACCCTGACCTCTCTTCATCAGTGATGCTTTCTCTCCCCTCAGAAAAATGTTTAATTGATTTATACAGTGCTGTTTTCTTCCTGGCATTATCCTCATAAACTTGGACTAACATGCTCCCGATTTTACTTCCACGCTTTCCAAGTTTAACAAGAAATTCAATGTTTGTTTATTGCTCTAATTCAAGCTCTGAATTTTCACAACAGCACACAAAATCATGCAACAACAATAATGGAGGTCACTCATCAAGACACTGCCACACATTAACATGAACATAGCTCTGAGACACAGATACACCAAGGTTATGAAACCCTACCAAGTTGTTTCTACAGTGCTGCCAACATAACACATGGTGGCTAGTTTATGAACTTTATTGTCAGACCTTGTATAGTGGAGGTTTACAGGATGTGTGAGAACTTTTTAACTCATGAATGAAGAGAAAAAATTATATTCTATTTTTTTTCATCAAAACTAAACAAGAGGACATGTACTCAAGCTAAAACGTGAGGCTTGGCATATATTATTTGGATGAAATCTTTGATCAGCCAAGTGAAGACGGAAAGCATAAGTGTTCTTACTAGAAAAGTTGAAGAAACTCTATTCTTGAAAGTATTTCAGAATTCTTAGTCACTAATCCTGAATGCTTATTTACATTCACGCAAGCATGGAACTGGATATGCCAAGTTCTCTCAAAGCTTTAGTTTCAAGTTAGCATAATTTTAAATGAACCCCATGATTATATGAATCTATACTTGTGGAGTATTTTGTCCTCTAATTCTGCTTGGAGCACCACTAAAGACTGAATATAGGATGAGCTCTTAATACATTAGTGAGTGCTATGAATGCCATTTAGCCCATAAGCAACAGGGATTCAGCATATGAGCCTGTACTCTCCCATACAGTGCCAGTGGCAGGCTTTGTTAATCAACCATGACACTCCCAATGAGCTCAGGTGGAGCCTCAAAATTCTTCTCAACTACTTCCAAGTAATCAGTGTTGCTACCCAGGAAGCAACTCATTTGCCACTTCTGATCTAGTAATTTTCTACTCAGGCTTTTTGATGAAGGATTTGTTCAGTCCCCAGCAATATGCAGTCCATGCCAGGGGGTAAGTGAATTTTCAATGGGAAAAAAAGACTCGTGGTAATTAACTTTATCAAAATAACGGGAGGAAGAGGGGAGATCTTTGAGTCTCTATACTCTTGAAATCAGTGAGTGGATAAACATATCTTGGATATCTTTCATGGTAGACACCGTTTCAGGCGAGAGGGACAGCAGTATTGAAGACAAGAAGAGTGCTTGTCTTCAGGGTGCTTTCATTGTAGAGTGAGAAGCAGGTAATTACATGTAATCAATAAATGCATGTTTTATTTTCAGACTTCTTACAAAATTGAAAGAACTTTCTGAGCAGAAAAGAGAGCACAACCAAAATTCCTGAGGCAAAACTTGGAATGTTTGAAGACACAATGGAGGGTCAGGGTAACTGATGCAGAGTCAATGTTAGGTGGGAGGTAAAGGCAGAGAGATGGGAGGGTGCAGTCAACAGAGCCTGTAAACACCTACTTATGAATTTCATTCTGGTTTTCACTGCAGTGTTTTCAGTACAGGAATGCTGTGATATAATTTGCACTTCAGAAAAAATCACTCTGACTGCTGTGTGAATGACAGACTATAGGGGAATGAGGCTAAAAGAAAAGGAAGAAGACTGTTGTGTGGTCAGAGCAAGAAAAGAGGGTGGCTGCTATGGACTGAGTTGTATTCCCCATAAATTTATGTGCTAAAGCTCTAGTCCCCAGAACCTAAGAACATGACTGTATTTGGAGATATGTCTTCAAAGATGTAATTAAAGTAAAATAAGGTCATTGGAGCAGATCTCAATCCAATGTAACTGGTGTCCTTATAAGAGGAAGGAGATTAGGACACAGATATGTACACAAAGAAGACCATGTGAAGACACAGAAAAAAGATGACTATCTACAAGCCAAGAAGAGAGGTCTCACATGAGACCAATTCTGCTGATACTATGATCTCTAATCCCCAGCCTCCAGAACTGTGAGACAATAGATTTCTGTTGTTTAAGCCACCCAGCCTATGGTGCTTTGTTATGGCAGCCCTAGTAAGCTAATATAGTGGTTTAGGTTAGGGTAGTAGTCCTAAAGACAGTGCAAAATGAAGTGGTCACATTCAGGATATATTTTGGAGAACTGACAATTCTCATTAATTGATTAGAAGTGAGGTCTGAGGGAAAGAGAGTAATAATGACTATTCCTAGATTTGAGGCCTGAACATTTGGGTAGGTGGTGGTGCCATTATGGAGATGAGAGAGAAATTTAGAGTTCTGTTTGGGCTATGTTGGTTAAGATACTTCTTGGTTCAGGACACCTCAAAGAAACTTCATGTGCCCCACACCTGCACACTCCCAATAATCTCCCTTTCCTCTGCAACTAGATTCTCCAGAAGAAATGCTGGCGAAACATCATTTTAATTAAGACATAACAGAGAGTTCCAAATTCCATGGGCAGCCCATTTTATTATTGTTAAGATTATGGCTAGGAAGTTATTCCTTTGGTTTGGCAGATATTATTCTCTTTGGAAATTCCATCAGACTTCATCCAACCACTGAACAAAACACAACAAATCTATTCTCTCACATAGTGACTTCTAGTAATTATACACTTAGTAATTATGATTAACCCTCCTACTGAAAATAAGTAGAAGATATGAACAAAATATTGTTTTTGTTTGTTTGCTTGCTTGTTTTATCTACTAAAGCAATAAAGAAGTTTCAGGCTAAGATCCAGGAGAAAATAGAACTCAAGAAAGGTAATATTGGTAGAGGTGGCTTTTACCTGAGAGCAGAACTTGACTCTGGATGAGGAGTGGTGGCACTAATCAGTATTTCCCTGGTTATTAACCTCATCTGGCAAAACAGACAAGAGTTGGATTCCGGAGCCAACCAAGGGGGAGTGATGGGGAGTTTGCTAGTTCCCCATATTTTAGGCTGCAACCCTAAAGGACTGTACCCTCAAAAATCAAAGTGAATCAGCAATAATCCAGCCCTGACATGGCAGCTACAAGTAATCCAAATGACCCTTAAAATATCAAACTATAAAGCTAGATTAAAGTGATCTTAAATTGCTGGTTTCCCTAGTTTCTATAAGGAATAACAAAAACCCTTTCTGAAGAAACATAACATCATTTTGTTCTCACCATTTTTTCCCCACAATGTTTAAGTACAACGTTGAGAAAACAATCAAAAGAAAACTAGGTATACCAAGAAGATTTAAGAAAAAAAATGCTTGATAATAAATAGAAACAATAGAATCAGATCCATACAGTGTCTAGTTATTGGACTTACAAGATAAAGACTTTTAAATAACAATGCTTTCTATGTTCAAAAGATAAAAGGCAAGATTAAAATTTTCATCAGAAAAAAATGAAAATATAAAAAATAACACAAAACCAAATAAAAGTTCTATAACTGAAAAACCACATAATAAAAGCCCAAATGGATGGGTTTAAGAGCAAAAAAAAGTTAGTTAATCGGAGTCCTAAAAAAAGAAAAGAGGGACAGGAGATGAAGGAATATTTTAAAACACAAATGGCTGAGAATTTTCCAAAGTTGATGGAAAACATCAATTGATAGATTTAAGAAGTCCAAAAATTCATAAACTGACATCTTTTCTCTGTAAGTTTTTCTTCACGCATGATAACCCTAATAAATTCTATACATGCGTTGTAACCAGATTCTTCATCTCCAAGCACTGGTACATCTGCATTTGTGGCATCAACAGTAAAATCCACAGATTCAGATGCAATTTGACCACATCAAGCACAAATGAGCAACCCACCCCTAACAGAAATTATAAACATCTAGTAGGACAATCTACCTTTGCATCTATTTTGTTTTCATAGCCTCATCTCTTTATTCTGTAATTCCCCTTCAGCTTTAACATTTTGCTTCTTTTACACAAGGAAAACACAAAATGCTTCACCCAATGCTTTGCTGAAATTAAATCCTCTAACTTTGCTGAAGATGTGCCATCCATGTAACCTTGGATGAAAAGGAACTAAGATTTGTTTCGTGTGACATGCTCCTAATGAATCTATGCTGATGACTACAAGTCCCCACATGCTTTTTGAAATGCCAACAAACCACCTATTTAACAATATATTCTGGTATTAAGCAAAGGTCAACACACCTCTACTAGTGTAAGGGTTCTTGAAACAATTCTCACCCCATTTAACAAAAAGAAGGATATAACTTGACCTTCTCAAACATACTTGAAACTTTTCAAGCATTATTGATTGTGAAATAAATCACATCTGCAGATCCTTTCCACATACTAGGATATAATTCATCTGGGCCCAGACACCCAAAATCACCTAAAAAGGCTCCTGTACTAACTCATCACAGACCTTGTGCCCAGGTCATGTTTTCTTTCCGTGCTTGATCTATACTTCCCGAGCAGCAGCAGCGAGTAAGAGACAGCTCCAAGAAGTGGATCATCCTTACATCTTCTTCGGAGCACAGTGAAAACTGCTTCCTGTGCCTGAAATGACCCCCTCTCCTTAACCAGCCCCCTCCGTGTCCTGGCTAATTCAGTCATCACTCCAGATACAGCACACGTGCCCCATCATCTGTCTAAGCAGCTTCTTTAACTCCTCCACTCGGGTAGAGACTTCTCTCTGGAATCCCATAGCACTTGTGTCTTCCCTACACGCTAGCCCTCACAAATCATACTGTGATCATCCTTCTCTTGTGTTCTCAACTGAACTGCATGCAATTTGAGGGCAGGGGCCAGTTCTTAGGCACTGTGTCATCTGCACTAATGTGTCATAATGTGTCACATCATACCTGGTGTATGTGATAATTAGAAAATTGGTTTTTGAATTAAGGTTGAAAATGTGAGCAACTGGGTGGCAGCTGAAACTGAGTAAGGAGGAGACGCAGTACCAAGAGAGATGGTTTACAGTTCCAGGAAGAGGACAGAAGTACCTAAGGTTCATCGTCATTGACTGTGTGCTCTGGACCATCTGCGTCAAGGTAGAATTAACCTAATTTTAAAAGCCCATGGGACAATCATGGATGCGCCTGGTGACTTAGTGACAAGGATGCTAATGTCTTTATTATTTTAATATTAATAAGTATTTATTTAATGTAATACTATTTTAGTCATTATATAATTATTGTTTATACATAATGTAATGATTTATTTGATTTCTTCTTTTTAAATTGTTAGACTTATTGGGGTGACATCTGTTAGCAAGGATTACATAGGTTTCAGGCATACAGTTCTACAGTGCATTGTCCACTTGATGTGTAATAGGTTCACCACCTAATGTGACTTCTCTTTCCATCACCTTCTATTTAGCCTCGCCCCCTCCTCTCCCACCCCCTCCCCCTTCTCCCCTCCCTGACCCACTTGTCCCCAAATAAACATTAAACTATTGATTGTGTCCATGGGTTGCTTGTTTGTTTGTTCATTTTTTTCTTTGTTGCTTTCAATTTTATATTCCGCATATGAGTGAAGTCATACAGTTTTGGGGTTTTTTTAATTTCTTAATACATAAAAATAATTTAGTAATTATTTTCAGTAATGAGCATTGAGCATGATTTAAATATCCAACACTAGGGGATCGGTTAAGTTAAAGTGCATCAGTACAATAGAAAAGTATATACAATCAGACATTTTAAAAGATTATGTAATTGTGTATATATTGATATGGTTTTTATAATTAAAAAAATTTTAAATTAAAAATTAAAAAATTTTTAAAATGGTCATATGTTACAAGTTGCAAAATAATACATATAAATGGAATATAAAACTGTATAGAAAATGAAAGAATTCATACTTAGATGAGGGTATTAGAGGTCATTGAAATTTTTTTCACATACACCTGTATTTACTAAAGTTTATTCCATGAACATGTGATATATTCAAAAAGAAAATTAAAGTACAATTTTAAAAAGTTTTCGAGTCAGTGCTGACCGTATCTTCCTACCTGTTTACTGGGTCATTGTGAGGCTGAAATGGAATAATTATGTATGAAACACTCGGCAAACTAAAACATGTTTTTAAGGCATTGTGATTAGCATTATAAATATGAGCAATGAAATTTGTGGTGATGTGGTCCCCAGGGAGACACAAGCCCTGGAACATAGAGGGGGTTGTGTCCGAGGCGGGAGGGGTCCCTGGTTTCCCTCCTGCAGCAGTGCTAGGAAGGAAACTGCAGCCCCCAAGTGGATGACTCCCTGACCCTCCACCCTGTCCCCGTCCCAGGTGGCAGTGGCTCCTGCGTTCCAGCCAATCTGAAGGCAGAACCTTTGTGATTCTGTGACTCCCTTCTTCTTTGTCAACGCTGGCTTTATCTTCAAAGGCCAATCCCGTGGGTTTGTTCAGAGACAAACCGCTTTTAAAGCCTGAGCCAGCTTTTGAAAACGACCGCCTCCCTTCTCTGGATAGGCCGAGCCAAGGCTCATTTACGCCAGAGGAAATTTACGAATCTCTTCTCACCAGCTTGCCTCGGTCCTTGCTAATTCCCTAATCAGATTGAATTATTTGGAGTTTACTGTGTCATCCCTGGTCACCTACAGATTCCCTCACTTCATTATTCCTTGACCAAATTGTCTTTGGAGGATTCCTGTGACAGATTTATATTCTGAGCAACAGACAGGAATGCGTTTCTCTGCTTTTCCTTTGCTTGTACCACATAAACATGTCCCAGGACACTCCTGGGCAGGAGCCCGGGTCAGATCTTGTTTACAGAGGGACTCCCAGAGAGGAATCTTCTGAAAGGGAGGAGGTGGACAAGGCAAGGGTATTTTCCACTAAGGGTCTGATTCCTGAGAGGTGTGTTTACATTTCAATATGTCTCATGATAACCAAACTATTTGTTTTGTAGAAACATCTACTAGTTAAGTGCCTCTATTGACATTACTGATGTTTGAAAAACACTATTTCAAATTTAGAATTTCAAATAGCACCTTCCTATATGTGCTGGCATACTTCAGCTAAATTTATTACAAAAAAGCATGCCCATCATTGATGAACAGTTTAGTAGAAATACTCAGATATCCACATTGCAAGTTTTCTAGCATATTCTTTTATGAGAGATGTCCAGAAAGTATCCAGCCATGTTATACGGAAAAATGGAGGCATTTATGGCTGGATTATCTTCCGGACAGCCCTCGTACCATTATGAAGTCTACCAAGGTTTTATGCAACTGTTGTTTTGTTGTTGTTTCACCAAAACTCCTGTCTTTAATTATAAAGGGTATTATTAATACTGATGTTATTGTTGCTACTGTTGTTTTTGTTGTTGGTTTTTGTTTTTGTTTTTTGCCTGGGAACTTGAAATAAGACAAGGTTCTCACCCTGAGGAGTTATAGTCTAGTAGGAAATATGGGTATACAATTTCTTATTCCGTGATAAAGGCCTCATAGAATTATAAATAAAGTATTAGCAAACCACAGAAAAAGCAATAACTAAACTTGGTGACATTGGCAAGCCTTTTGCTTGGACGGGAGACACTCGTAATGGATCTCAAAGTACATGTGGGGCTAGTCCAGAAAAGAAGAGGGAGGAGACAGACCAGAGAGAGGAGACATCATGAGGAAGTGCGAGGAGCTTTAAAGTGACAGGGCTTCTGTGAGAAATGATCAGCTTACCGAAGACAATAGAGAGTGAATAGTAGTTTTTGCAAAATACAGGAGTATGACCAGATTCTTTGTCTAGATCAATAGCTCTGATATTTGTGTTAAAGATGTATGGCAGATAAAATAGAAACTTGTGGATCAAAGACCAGTTAGAAAGTGGTTGTGGGACAGTGACATAAGGACTTAAATTGAAGCTAAACAGTGGAAATGGAAACAGTAGAGTAAGATTTAAGCCAAGTTTAGGAGACAGACTAGGCAAGAATTGGGGCTAATTATTATAGAAGCAGGTTTGAAGGGGCTGAGGAGTCTACGAAGGCTTAGACGGGAAGTAGATAGAAGAATACAGGCAAATTTATTGGCCACTTCCTGTGTCCTACTCCCTGTAACTGAACTTAAGAATGTAGAAGAAGGTGATTGTTGAGGTCAAGGTAATGTGTGATAGCATACTCATATTAATTTGGAGATATCTAATGCAGGCAGTCATGCAAAAGAATCTTAGTAATCAATTACAATTGTTCTGTGATCTTTAAATATTTTATCAAAACATTAAAAACTCTATTGTAGAATCTAAATGTATAAGGAAATGAAATAATAAAATTAATACACTGTAACATAAAACACTAAAGATTGAGAAAGTATTCTATTTCATTGCTAAAAATGTTTATCAAGAGTGACTGCCTTCTACTTATTTAATTTAATACAGTCTTTTATTAATTTATTTTTAATAATTTAAATTTTTGTCAATTACAGTTGATATACAATATTATATTAGTTTCAGGTATACAACATAGCGATTAGACCTTTATATAACTTATGAGGTGATTACCCCAATAAATCTACTCCCCATCTAACCCCATACATAATTATTACAATATTATTGTCTACACGCCTATGCTGTACTTTACATCTCTGTCACTATTTTGTAACCATAAATCTGTACTTCTTAATCTCTTCCCCCTTTTTCCCCTTCCTCCAACCCCCCTTCCATCGGCCAACCACCAAAATATTCTCTGTATTTATGTGTTTGTTTGAGCTTGGTTTGTTTATTCTGTTCTTTAGATTCCACATATAAGTGAAATCACATGTTATTGTCTTTCTCTGTTTGATTTACTCCACTCAGCATAATAATCTTTAGGGCTATCCATGTTGTTGCATGTGGCAAGATTTTATCTTTTATAAAGCTGAGTACTAGTCCATTTTATATACATACCACCTCTTCTTTATCCATTCATCCACTGATGGACACCCAGGTTGCCTCCATATCTTGGCTATTGCAAACAATGCTGCAATGAACATAGGGATGCACATTATCACTTTGAAATAGTGTTTTGGTTTTCTTTGGATGAATACTCAGAAATGGGATTACTGGGTCCTTCTTTGTCTCTTGTTATAACCTTTGTTTTAAGGTCTATTTTGTCTGATATAAGTATTGCTACCCACTTTTTTTTTTCACTTCTATTTTTATGAAATATCTTATTCATCCCTTTACTTTCAGTCAGTGTGTCCTTCGATCTGAAGTCAGTCACTTTTAGGCATCATATGTAAGAGTCTGGTTTTCTTATCCATTCAGCTTACCGAAGTATTTTTCTTCTTCTTCTTTCTCCTCCTCCTCCTCCTCCAAGAAGACCCTTTAACATTTCTTGTAATACTGGTTTGGTGGTGATCAATTCCTTTATTTTTTCTTGCCTGGTAAGCTCTCTATCTGTCCTGCCATTCTAAACCAACTTTGCTGAATAGAGTAATCTTGATTGTAAATCTTGCTTTTTATCACTGTGAATATTTTCTGCCTCCCTTCTGGCCTGCAAAGTTGAGAAATCAGCTGGCAGTCTTATGGGAGCTCCCTTATAAGTAACTAATTTTTTTCCTCTTGTTGCTTTTAAGATTCTCTTTGTCTTCAACCTTTGGCATTTTAATTGTGATGTGTCCTGGTATGGACCTCTTCGGGTTCATCTTGGTTGGGATTCTCTGTTCTTCCTGAGTTTATATATCTATTTCCTTTGCCAAGTTTGGAAAGTCTTCAGTCATTACTTCTTCAAATAGGTTTTCAACTTCTTACTATCTCTCTTCTTCTCCTGGTACCCCTATGATGTGAATGTTGGTATGTTTGATGTTGTCCCAGAGGCCCCTTAAACTATCCTCATTTTGAGAGATTCTTTTTTCTTTTTTTCTGTTCTGATTGTGTGTTTTTTTTTCTATCTATCTTACCTTCCAAATTGCTGGTTTGATCCTCTGCTTTATCTAATCTACTGTTGATTACCTCTAATGCATTCTTCACTTTATATTCTTCATTCCTGACTATTTCTGGCTGGTTCTTTTGTATATTTTCTATCTCCACTTTTATTTTTCCTTTCTCTTTCTTGAAGATTCCTGAGATCATTGCGCATCCTTACAATAAGTGTTTGGAACTTTTCATTTAGTAGATTGTTGTATCCATTTTGTTTGGTTCTTTTTCTGGAGCTTTGTTCTGTTATTTCATTTGGGACATGTTTCTTTGCTTATGCTGGCTGTCTACCTGTATTTGCTTCTATGTATTAGGTAGGACTGCTGTGTGTCCCAGTTTCAGTGAAGTGGCCTCATGTGGTAGGTGTCTTATGGGGCCCAGTGAGACATTCTTCCTGATAACCTCAGCCAGGAGCTCCACACGTGTTCTTTGTGTTGGTTGTGTGTGTCCTACTGTTGTAGGTGAGACTTGGTTGCTATTTCCATGTCAATGGGAGGGATTGATCCTTGTGCTGATTGGTTGTGATGACTGGTTGTAACTATAGAGGAGGAGCGGTGGTACAAGGGTTAACCATACTGAATATGATTTGCTTTAGCAGGGCTCTGGGCCTGCCCAGTATGCCCTCTGGGTGTGTCATCTGCAGAGATAGCTGGGTAATGTTCTGGCTTGCTTGGAACCCTGCCACCAGCTAAGTTCAGTCACAGCCTTTGCCCTGTCCAGGACCACCTGAAAGGAGCCACAAAGCAATCTGTAGATGGGCACCCACACTGTAGAGGCATTGGGGAGAGACTAAGTTGTGACCTGAGTCTGGCTTTCACTAGTACTGGGCTTGGGTCTGCTTAGCAGGAGGTATGGGGCACACTGAGACCAAATGTTACTTGTTTTGTGTTTGTGAATCTTTGAGAGACTTTAAGAAAGTCCACAGCATGAGCCAAGGCAGGTTGTTTGTATGGAAAAGCCACAGGAAGCAGCTTGAGTGTGCCCAAAAGTTGGGTGGGACAGAGTCTCAGAGAATCATCAGGGTGAGTGGGTGAACAGTTTTAGCTAGTTGATGGAGACTCAGATATGCAGCTGCCTACGCCTGTCCACCGGGTGAGGGCAAGTTTCAAGTAAGAAACGATGGCTTCTGCCAGCACTTTGGTCTGGGAAAAAGCTGCCACTGCAGTCCTCACCCTAAAGCCAGAGAATTCAGTTCCTCCCTGTATGTTCCTGGAACCCCTCAGGCTGCTGCTGCAGAGCTGAAGCTCCATCAGTGAGTAAATCCATGCATGAGACCTTTAAGAGGAATGCCTGTGACTCCAGCAATGCTCTGTCTCTCTCAGCCACAATTCCCACTTCTTTTCACAACCAGAAGTTTTTGGAATTTCTCTTCTCAACACTGGAACCCTTGGCTGAGGAGCCTGGTGTGGGCCTGGGATCTCTCACTCCTCAAGGGAGCCCTCTTCAGCATGAATACCTCTCCTGATTTTTAATCACCACAGAAGTGTCCGACCAGCCCATTTCACATCTCCATCCCTCCTACCAGTTTCAATGTGGCTTCTTCTATATGTCCTGAGTTATAGAACTTCTTTTCAGCTAGACGTCAGGTGATTCTCAGTGATGGTTGTTTTGTAGTTTAGCTGTAATTTTGAAGTGACCATGAGAAGAGGGAAGTACAGGTAACCTCTGTGTAACATGGTTGTTAGGTTCCTTTGAAATGCCGTGTGTTATTCAAAACAAAGAACTAGTACCAAAAAAAGGGTTAAGTCCCAAAAATAAAAAGGACATGCTATTGTATTTTTATAATTAAGAGAAATATCTTTATTAAAGCAATTTTCACCAAAAGTATAACATATTAATATGTATTAAGTAATTTTTTTTCATCATCACTACTCAAGCACCATTAACTGAGGGTGTTTTCTTTTTCTCAAGCTATTTTCATCCTCTGAACTTTCTTCAGCATAATCTTGACTTCTGTTCTGTACTTTTTGAAAAAATCTGTTTTTTAGATTGCTTGCCTTTGCTGCGAGAGCTTTATACATTTTGGTATATGGTGCTAAGCACTTGTGAAGTTCTCTCTTAAACTTTGTGCTTTTTTCAGCAGAAGGCTCTGCAGTCAAATCTGATACGACATCCACACTCAAATGAAAAATTTCAGATGAGTTAACTTTGACCCTTCAAAGCTCTTACTACATTGTTGTTTGGGGATTTCTCTAATTCTCAAACCGTGTTAGAGTGAAACCGTGTTCTAGGATGCCATGTTGTATGAGGGTTTCCCTCAATTCTCAAGCCACGTTAGAGAGAAACCATGTTATCGAAGTGCCGTGTTATACGGGGGTTGCCTTACTGCATTTAGCTGTTCTACCATCTTGACCAGAATTTACTTAACACAGGGTGTCCCGCAAAAATGTAAAAACACTTTAGGTGATTATAACGTCAGTGTTTATTAATATACAGTTTATTTCCAAAATTTAAAATAATCTACAGAAAAGAATAATTTTTTGTCAGTACCTGTTTTCAAACTGATGACTGTTCTGGTCCAGGCACAGCTGGCAACTTGAAGCAATCCAGTCACAAAATCAAGAATCATTTCAGTCAGTATTTATGCTCATTCTTGTTCGATGACTGCCTTCGATTCATTGACTGTTGCTAGTTTTGTACTGTAAACTTTATCTTTTCTTATTTAAAAAAAAAAAAGGCTAGTGTCCTGAGGACTGGTGAATGCAGGGAGTATTTCGTATTCACCAGACTTCACTCATTATTTAAAACCAGTTGAACCTGAAAAAGAGAGAAAATTAGGTGAGTTATCAGCTCTTAAAGTACATATACATTCTTGGGGACACCTAGGACATAATCTTTTCTAAGCATTGGTGAATTTTCACGTGCCTTTCTAAGTTTGGATCAGATTCCAACACTTTATCCTTTGTATTTTTAATTGAAGAATATCTCTGAAAGTGCCTTTAGTGTGAGCCTTTGCACTGGTGTCACTTCTTCTGGGAAATTTTCATATTTTTTGTGACAACTATCTTCCTCATTTATGTCAATAAGTTTATCTTCACTAAGTTCCATGGCTGCACATCTAACGTGTGTTGTGAAGTGGCCATGCCAGCATCCCTACAGTCAGCTATTTTTTCTGTAATTCCTGTTACATTTCATTCAAATTTTACTTGCAGTATTTTCACACTTTGTTACTTTGTTTCTGCTGTGCTTTCATCTTCGTTCACCAATTTCCTCTTTTGCTCAGCTATTTTGGTAAAATATGTGAGTTCATCACTGGGAGTCAGGGGGGTAACACAACTACATGCTTTGCTGTCTGTGTGTGAACTATTCAATAGATGAACGATGATCAATTACCACAAGCTTTAAAACATAATGTGCATTTCTAATCATGACACATATGAAATGATTTTTTTTTGGACTTCAGAACTATCAGTAAAATTTATGCAATCATTCCTAGTTAATACGTTATGGTAACTAAAATTTGAACCATGTTATTGGATGCCGGTGTTATTTAACCAAACCATGGAAACAAAAACTTGTACAATATTGGAGTCATGAACAGAGAGGACTGCCTGTAGTCACCCAGGTGACACAGGAGCTGTTAGGTCTTTGGGAGCTAAGAAAAAGTTTTAGGAAGTATAAATTTCTCACCAGTGTCAAATACTCACCTCCAGGGAGGTCAAAGGAATGAGTCTGGAAATAGTTTACTTGCTTTGTCCATTGAAAACTCTAGTGACCAAATAGTGAGGCAAAGATCCAATTGCATTCAGTTTTAGAGAAAACCATTGAGAAATTTGATAATATGAATATCCTCTCTTTTTAAGAAATTTGGAAGAAAGGAAAAGAGGGAGTTAAGATATTAGAATTAGAGGTAAGCATTAATATGTTGAGGTAAGAATGCCCATTTGCTATGGAAGCACCTAAATGTGCAAATATGATTGTAAGAGTGTTAGTCAACAAGTTCTACAATTCAGATACCTCTTATCTACAATCATGTCCATTTATATAAATTCTCCTCAGCAATAAATAAGATCTGTCTGGCATTTTCCTCCAACTTCACCATGGGTCTCTTCCTAAGAACTCAAGTTCTCTTATTTTGCCTATTCTAACTTCAGTATTGGCCAACAGAGATTATTGTTGGAATTAACTTGTTGTTTGAACAGGATAATAGCATTCTGTCTGTCTTGAGATCTTTCTAGATGAGACTTTAAGGTGACTAACTTTCTGACATCTAGGAATTTGGAAATCTAGAAATCAATAGAAATAAATAAAGTGGTTTTAATAATGGCAAAATAGATACCATCAAACCAGAATAATAATGAATGAAAAACATATATCCCTTGGACCACTGTTCAATTCTCAGTCTCACTACCTCAAATTAATGAGGATTTTATTAAAAGAAACATTAAAGGGCTTTAAAATATAAATATCAACTTTGCCATTTTGCAGCTGCATAATTCTGAACAAATAATTGAAAGTCACTCATGCATAAAGTTGTATACTATCATCTACCTCATGGGGTAAAGGTGAGAATTAGGTGAAATTATATAAGAAAAAGTCTCAGTTATTGTTTTGTACTAGCTTGCAAGACAGCTAAAAACTGCCCATTCTCTTCCAGTCGATAAGAATGACAAGCTAGAGATTTGAGCAAGAATTGATGTGATAGACCTACATGAAAATATAATGTGAGCATGAATGGTTATAATGCCATTGAAGTTGAAACACCACGCACACTCACAGATTGTTTCAATATAATGTAATCACAATAGATTATACAACAAAGCTGGTATAATCATCTTCTTCGTGCCTTTTCTTTCTTGCCTTTAGAAAGACAGTGTTCAATCAAGTTTACTTCTTCCCACTAGGAGTCAAAGTATTTCCTCATCAAGCTGCTCTCCAATGATGACAGGGTAGTACCATCCTCTAGCACAATTATGCCCCAAACCTATTCAGAAAACCTTAAAAGCTACAGCCTTACTCTGTCCTCACCATCTTTTCACTCACCATCTTTCTCCCTACTGGTCATGCCCCAAAGATAAATTCATGCCAGCAGCAATGTGTAGGTGCTTCCCGCTTTAATCCAGCAAACACCACAGGGTGCATGGGTGGAATAAATGAGGGAATGAGCAACTCTACAGAGTACACAGAATTCTGCAAAGGAACTGAAAAGACATTTCTTCAGAGAAGACAGACAAATGGCCAACAAGTATATAAAAAGGTGCTTAACATCAATAATCATCAGGGCAATACAAATCAAAACCTCAATGAGATTTCACCTCACATCTGTTAAAATGGCTATTATCAAAAAACCAAAAGATAACAACTTTTGGTGAAAAAAAGAGAAGCCTGGTACACTGTTGGTGATGTGAGAATGTAAATTGGTATAATCATTATGAAAAATAGCATGGAGTTTCCTGAAAGAAATTAAAAGTGGAACTACCATGTGATCCAGCAATTCCACTTCTGGAATACCTATCTTCAAAGAAATTGAAATTAGGATCTCAGAGAGATATCTGCACTTTCATGTTTATTGTAGTATTATTCATAATAGCCAAAACATGGAAGTAATCTAAATGTCCATCAATGGATGAATGGATAAAGAAAATGTGGTATGTACATACAATGGAATATTATTCAGCTTTAAAAAGAAGAAAATCCTGCCATTTGCAACAACATGGATGAACTTAGAAGACATTATGTTAAGTAAAATAAGCCAGATACAGAAGGGCAAATACAACATGATACTACTTCTATGAGGAATCTATAATAGTAAACTCATAGAAGCTGTGAGTAGAATGGTGGTTATCAGGCATTGGGGAGGAGGAGACGAAGAGGTCTTTTTCAAAGGTGCAAAGTTTCAGTTATGCAAGATGAATGAATCCTAGAAATCTCCTACATAATGCCTATAGTTAACAATAGTTATACTCTACTGTATGCTTAAAAATTTGTTTTGATGGTAGATTTTATGGTAAGTGTTCTTATCATAACATAATAATAATAATAGTTATTATTATTATAAATAAACAAGGTGGGAAGGAACTTTTGGAAGTGATGGGTATGTTTATGCAATAGATTGTGATGAGGGCTTCAAAGCTTATTTCCTAACTCACCAAGTTTTATGCATTAAAAATATATAGCTTTTTTGTATGTTATACCAAAAATAAAATAAAAAGATCACAGAACTCATATGCATGTTCTCCTCATTGGAGAAGTCAGGAAAACAAAGCAGAAAGGATCACTGAATTTTCCAAAGCCTAAACTCAAACCACCAGACCTCTCTATTCTAGGTCTTTCTAGAGCCCTAGAATCTCTTCTACTGACCAGGCCTTGAGTAGTGTGCATGTTGCAGCATCTCCCTGCAAGGCCAGCAGATGGAATAAACATGAGCTGCTCTGTGGATCCTGCCTCTAGGCTGAAGACAATGCCATGGCAATTTAGGAGCACTTGTGCTACCCCTGGTGATTACTCTCACCAAGAATGTGCTGGAGGCTACAGGGGGTCTGGGTTCCTTGACGTGGAGAGAAAGGCCAAAGGCTCAGGATGAAGCATGGAGAGACCGAATTTCCCAAGGCATAATGGGGGGCCTTCTACTGCACCCCCCACCATGAAGTATTGCAATTGGCCCTGTCAGCCTGGCATTTGAAAGAAATGGGTCAGGCCATGGCGCTGGATAAATCATAGCAATTTGAAATGTCGCTTTGTTCTAATGCATTTGAATTTCTTCCATGTTACAATAGATCTCTCCTTGCCCAAGCTAAATTGAATCCCTCTTTTTCTATTGTTGGAGGTTAAGGGTTCTGGTGCACTAATATTTGGACCTTCCCCAAAAACCTTGTCTCTCCCCCCCTTTCAGCAGGCTCCCCCCACCCATCCTTGCCAATCACAAGCAAGACTTCTGAGTTGTTACCAGTGTGCAAAACATCTGCTTTTACTATTTGGCATAGTGTGGGGTTGGGGTGACAAGGGATTTGATTGGCCTCGCAGGACTTATTATATTTGATACATTGCGTGTCAGACTCGGTTGGGACCCCTCCCCTCGCTCATTCCCATGCTCTGTATTCAACCCTGTGACGGGTTTGTTGTCAGCTTTCTCTTTTCAAGGCCCAGGGTTCTAGGGTTAACTGTCCTGTTTTTGCCTGTGCCCCCTGTGCCCCCTGGGCCTTTCCACCTTGCACGCTCTGCCTCAGTAAATATAAGAAACCACCAGCTTCTTTGTTCTTGGTCATCTTCTGAGGCTTCAGGGGAAAAAGTTGCTTATAAAAGCAACACATGATTTACAGACCATCTCTTCAGACTCAGTCGGGGCCAACATTCCTTGGTGCTGTGTCCACATGTGTGCTTAGCTTGCCCAATGTCCATCCAGACAGAAGGAATGGCAGCTCTGGGATCCAGCAAAATCTGCTGCCCTGTAGCCTGGAATGCTCTCCTCTTTTCCATTTGCCCATCTGTACCTTTCTTGAATTTTCCTACCCAGCCCAATGCTTGCCTCATTTGGGAGGCCTTTCCTGACCCTCACCCCTGCTCACCATTCCCTCCCATCACATTGAATCACTGTGCATATCACTTATTTGGCTCCTGCCTGGTTGCTTCCTGCATCCTTGGCTGATGTTTTCCATGGCACAGAGAAAGGGCCAGCCAGGGCTTTGGAATTAGTCATACCTGGGGATAAATCTCCACTGTACCTTTTATTCATTTGCTAGGGCTGCCATAACAAAGTACCACAAACTAAGGAATTTAAACAACAAAAGTTTATCTCCTCATAGTTCTGGAGGCTAGAAGCTTAAGATCAAGTTCTCAGTGGGGTTGGTTGCTTCTGAGGGCCTTTCTCTTTGGCTTATAGATGGCTGTCTTCTCCCTGTGTATTCACATGGTCTTCCCTCTTTTGGTGTCTGTGTCCAAATTTCCTCTTTTTATAAGCATACGAGTCATATTGAATTAGGACTCACTCTAATGACCTCATTTAACCTTAATTATCTCTTTAAGACCCTGTCTTCAAATAGAGTCACATTCTAAGTTACTGGGGGTTAGGTCTTCAGCAAATGAGTTTTACGGGACACAATTCAGCCTATCATGTACCTTTAGTAAGAGCAAGGCTTTGTAACCTGACATTAATGTGACTTCATCTGTAAAACAGAGTTAATAATACTTAATAATCCTTTCTAAGATTATAAGGATTAAACAAAATCCTATATGTCAAGAACCTGGCACCAAATAAGTTCTCAAAAGACCAGTTTCTTTCCCACTACCCCCATCCCAGCTTGACCTCCTTCCCTTTGAGGGCTATGCTTCCTCGTGTCAATCAATCAATCAATATTTGTTTTCTGCATTTTAATGCAATAGGTTGAGTATCTTATTGACACTCAGGGACCTCTCTCTGCTCTAGTCAACTATAATCTTTCCAACTAAAATGCAATAGAAAAGGCAACACACTGTAATGAAGGCAAGAGGCAGAGTGCTTATGGTGCCAGCTCTGGAGTCAGACTTCGAGCAGTTACTCAAGCTCCCTCTGACTCCATTTCTCTTCTATGAAAGAAGGCTGAGTAAAGCACACTAGGCAGGATTGTTGCATGTATTAGATGAGGGAAGCCTGTGCAGTGGCCAGCACACCGTGCATTCTCTGCAATGACAGTTGCTCCCATTTTTGCTGTCAGGACATTTTTAGCATTGTGGATCAATATCTGAGCTGGACAATTGTCCCTATTCAATGTACAAATTTGTTTTTAAAAGTTAACCAAATAAAAAGAAACCTGAATAGAGAGAGTATTTATATTACAAATAAAGCAATCGAATCAGTATGAATAAATATAACATTTGAAGGAGCCAGTGTGAGGTAGAGGTGCATCTGAAGAAACAACTAATCCATTCTACAAATCCATAACAAATACTTTCATACTTTTATATTACTTTGATTACTTATTCTACCACTACTTGTACCTTATAATAAACCTGTGCAGAACTATTTAGCATAGAAATTAGCTAACTGTTAGCTAACTCCAGTTCTTCTCAGGCCAGTCATTTTCTATCAGTTTTACATCCTGAGGAAGATGTAACTCAGTCTGCCAGTACATTTATTATCAATCAATATCAGTATTGTCATTGGCTCACGTGACATAGTTGAATCTTACCAATAATGCCAGTGTTAACACTCCATCACAATATGATTAATACTCGCAGACATAACCAGAACAATGTAAGTCAGAAGATACTGGTGCATTATTAGCATCCCATTCAGTCATTAACAATTGGTCCATCAATTCATCACCATGTGATATCATCAAAATGTCTTCTAAGCAATGCCACTCAGGTTTGTGGACTTCCATTCAACCTTATCAAATTCCAAGAGTATGAGTGGACTTAGCACTATATAGCTTTCCCTTTCAGGCATCTGAAATGAGCTAAAAGAAAATATCTCTTCTCCTTAGCTTCTGTTGAGGCACCATTGTAATATTGGGTTCCCCTTGTTGCATAACCCATGTTTGTTCATTCGTTTACTCTCAGCTGCTGCACCTCCTTCTTTCCATTTACTATTGACTTTTACTCAAACTTTTGACCTTTGGGAGGGTTTGGCTACTGTGCTGGTCACGATTGCCAGCTGCAATACCAGTCTAGCAAGTACTTCCTCCTAAGTCCACTTTCCCTAAATGATACAACTAGTGGGTTATCTTAACCACTAAGCAACAGAGTTTTGTTCACTGTGAACAATTTTGATAGTTGGGGTGAAGTCACAATCCACCTCATCAGGCCATTAGGGGATTCTGCTTATGGCATAAGGTTTAAAGTTATAGTTTGTTCATTAGAGGTTATCTCTATTTCTGGCACTCACAGTTGCAGACTGGGTCTTGGCACCACTGAATCAGGTAGAAAAAAGAAAGTTAAAACAATTCAGAGAAAAAGAAATTTGCTTTCTGTTTTATATTCCACATGTAAGTGAAGTCCTATGGTTCTTGGTTTTTCCACTCATATGTGGAAACTGAAAAGCAACAAAGAAAAACCAACCAAACAAAAGAACTTATGGACACAATCTATAGTTTAATGGTTATCTGGGGGCAAGGGGGGAGGGGGTGGGAGAGGAGGGAGGGGTGGGAGAGGAGGGAGGGGGAGCCAAGTACATGGTAATGGAAAGAGAACTGACACTGGGTGGTGGACATGTAATGCAACACACAGACGATGCACTGTAGAATTGTACCCCTGGAACCTATGTAATTGCTAACCAAGGTCACCTATAAGTCTAACAATAAAAATATATATTTATATAATAAAATAAATAAATACAGAACACTCACTGAACGAAAAAAGAAAGAAAGTTCAGTGATGTGGGGGAGAATGCTTTAGTTGTACCATCATTCCCCTCCAATCCCTCTTCTGATGGGGCCCTAAGAAATGTTTTTTATCAATAAGACACGTGACACAGGGTAAGCACAAAATAACCAGTTCCTTCTCTTTCCCCCTCATGGCCGTGTACATAGCTTATGAGAGGAAATATGTGCTGTTTGCTGTGCATGTATCTCTTACTGATCAGATGCTGGCCTCACCCATGGGTCTGTATAGTTATCCCATAGAGGTTTGCAAGGCCGTCCTCCGTGGGAAGGGGAAGTTTCCGCAAAGGTCATTCACCAGGGCAAGAAGCAATACTTAGAGAGGAGATGGGGCCTGAGTAGGGAAGGGAGTGTCTCAGCTCCCCTTGTTCTGAATATTGAGCGGTCTGGAAAGAGTTCCTGGGAAGTGAGGCTTAAGGATAGTGTGATAGATAGAGTCATGCACCCCCCCACACAAAGAATTCCAAATCCTAATCCAGGGGTGTCCAATCTTGGCTTCCTTGGGCCACATTGAAAGAACTGTCTTAGGCCACACATAAAATACATTAACACTAATGATAGCTGATGAGCAAAAGAAAAGAAAGGTCCATGCATAATTTTGATAATATTTTAAGAAAGTTTAAGAATTTGTGTTGGGTCACATTCAAAGCTGTCCTGGGCCACATGAGGCCCATGGGCCATGGGTTGGATAAGCTTGTCCTAATCCCTGTAAATTTGTTACCTTACATAATAAAAGGAACTTTGTAGATGTGATTAAATTAAGGATCTTGAGATGGGAATAGTATCGTGGATTATCCCAGTGAGCCAAATGTAATCACAAGGGGCCTTTTAAGGGAAAGGGGGAGGCAGGAGGAGATGAGACAACAGAAGCAGAGGCCAGAGACAGAGATTTGAAATGCTAGGCTGCTGTCTTTGAAAATGGAGGAAGGAGCCATGAGCCAAAGAGTGCAGGGGCCTCTAGAAGCTGGAAAAGACAAGAAAATAGATTCTCCCTCGAGCCTCCAAAAGGAACAGCCCCATAACACTTTGATTTTAAGACTTCTAACCCCAGAACTGTAAGATAATAAATTTGTGTTGTTTTGAGCTACCCAGTTTATGGTAATTTATTATAGCAGCAATGGGAAAATGGGCAGCACCAGAGGTGGGAAGGTAGGCGGTAAGGAGCCCAGGCCTGAATGTATTCTTCTGTGGTATGACGGGGTCTGTAAACAAACAAAAAACAAGGCAGATCTGAGGGATTCTTAATATGGAATCCATGGTCCGCAGACACAATTCGATAAATACTCATGCCCCCATAAATTTTTAAAATTTTATATGTGGACAATTCTTATGAAAGAGATGGTCCAGGGATCTATGACCCATGAAGGGTTAATAATTACTACCTTAAGAGAAGAGAAAATCCGATAGAGAGAAGTGATGTCAGGAGTCAGATGAAGAGAATTTGGGGCTGTAACATCCATGATCAAGATGGAGGGGGGCCACTGGGTAGGCCTCAGGCTGGGTTTGGTGGGGGAGTGGCCTGTTCCTCCTGGTGAGGGGGGTTGAAGATATGATGTCAGGTTAACAGAGCTGCATAATGAAGAGAACAGAAATTCAGCTTCAGACATCCTGGAAAACAGGAATTAAATAGCCCTGACTGTATGCAAAATAACAGACGTCCCAGCAATTCCAGGCAACATGAGAAAGTACCTATGGTCTTTGGTTGCCTTTTGCTGTTATCCTGAGGTAACTTTCTGATACAGATTCAGGAAGGCAGGACATTTGTGCCAAGACATCTTCTCCAAAAAATCCTGTGAGCCACGGTTTCCCAGTCCCGTCAGGACGACACTTAATGGGACGTGGGTCAGCTCAATGTTAGTGCAGGGCTAGTCACTCCTGTGGGAAACAGAGGCTCCCTAAAGTTCCTGGAGGTTAAGGGGAGATGATCCTCATGTTTGCCTACAAACTGTTAAATAATCATTTTATGACCTAAGTGTAAATCAATCAAACCACCTGTTTCATTTATTCCAAGTGAACAGAGTGTTCCAAATTAAAGGAAATCATCCTGGAGACTAGAGCGATCCCAAATGTGGCATTTGAAAATTTTCTAGTGATACCTGGTGGATCCCAGAATGTAGGAGGAGGGCAATGAGGGGACGGCCACTTCACCAGGTGTCTGTGTGGATGATACCCAGGCAAACTTAGAAAGAGGGATCCTTAAGAAAAGTCACCAAGGGAGGTGACTTCATTAGGAATCTTCTAGTTTACAGACCTCAGGACACCCAGGAGGTATGCTATGGGGAGAGTGGAGAGTGCCACTGGCATTATTCAACCTGGACCATGTGAGCAACTGTCCATATATAACCCCACGGTCGTGTCAAAGACACTCACAAGATATCAGCATGACTAAACTAAAGATAACTGGAGTGTATGTGAATGTGTGTGTATGTGCTAGAAGTACGTGTGGGGGTGGGGTGGGGGTGGAGAAATGAAGTATGTGATGGAAGAGGGCCTGTCTCAGCTGGAAAAGAGAAAATGTGTTTTCTCCATACATAATAGTTTTTCCATGTAGTCACAAAAAATGTTACCTTAGAAATCTGGTCCAATTGACTCAACTAATGGGCTGGCAAGGACTCCGAAGTGAAAGGAGATGAAGGGCTGTCTTGGGTGCCGGAGGAATCGACGGAAACTATTCTAAATGTGGAAATCTAAGGAAGGTGTCAATGGCCCAGCATGAGCTTTCTCACCCTAGGGCATTTGCACTGGCGGTGCCTTCGGTTTTGACTGTTCTTCTTCGGACATGTTCTTGGTTCATTCTTTCATTTCATTCAGGTTTCTGTTCACATGTTGACTCATCATAGTGGCCCTCCCTAACCATCCCATCTAACTAGGCTGACCATAGGTACCATTTTAAACATTTTAAGCTGACCATAAAATGGGACAATGGCACTGTCCCATTTCAAATGGTATATATGGTCAGCCTAGTCTCACTGGGCTAAATTCAAGGTGTCAGTAGGCTGACCATATGTACTATTTGAAATGGGACCGGACCGTTGTTTTCTGTCCTGTTTAAAATGGGATGTCTGGTTAGTTTACATCTAACACACACACACACACACACACACACACACACATGCATGCATGCATGCACATACTTAGTGCCTTGCTGACAGTAGGAACTTAATGCTAGGCTGACCAGATGTACCATTTGAAACGAGACAGTACCATTGTTTTCTGTCCCATTTAAAATGGGATGTCTGGTCAGCCTACCTAATGCATATTTGTTGAAAGTTGTTGAAATGATCAGCTAATGAAGACTCATTGTAGCACGCTTCCTGAATACCAGCTGCATGGCAGTTGAGAAGTCCAGCGTCTTGATCTTCTATCACTATGCTGTAACATCGCAAGACATGGGAAATGAGAAGATGCTGGCCTGTACTCAAGGACTTCATTATCTAGTTCAAGCATGTCCACCCTGTGGCTCAGGATGGCTTGGAATGTGGCCCAACACAAATTCTTAACACATTATGAGATTTTTTGGTGACCCTTATTTTTAGCTCATCAGCTATTGTTATTGTTAGTGTATTTTATGCATGGCCCAAGACAAGTTTTTATCCAATGTGGCCCAGGGAAGCCAAAAGGTTGGACACCATCGATCTGGTTGATGATGCACCAATTGTACACATGAAACTAGTTAACTGAGCACAGCCTCTCCCATTAAACAATCAGGATCCCACAGAAGAGATAGAAAACAATGTTATTATGAAACAATCAATACAAATGAAAAATTCTGCAGTGAGTTCAAAAGAGAAAGACTAATGTGGGCCAGGAAAGTGTTCAGCATGTGAGCTAAGCCCTGACACATGCTAGTCACATGAGCACCTAACCCAGCTGAAGAGGAGGGCCAGGCAAGCGCCTGATCAGGACACCCATTTATACAGAATTGCAAATCAAAGTTCTGGAGGAAGATGGACCTATGATACTAGCTAACTTGCAATCCCTTACATAAGTGATAAAACTTTCATTTGTCTCCACTCTTTCTGTGGATAATAAAGCCCTGCTTTTTTCATTTAAACATGTAACAGGGAAAAAGGAATTATTTATGGCCCCTCTCTACTTTCTAAGATACTTGGAGAAATTTTTGTTTTCTCACTTACTCAGTCAGTTAAGAAGTATTTATGAAGTGCCTTCTCTGTGCTAGATTTTTTTCTAGGTTCTGAAGGTCCAGCTGGGAACAAGAGGGCTGGAACCTCACCTTCAGAGTTCTGCTACCAGTGACAATGGTCCACAGTGAACGAAGAGCCCAGTGCCAGAGATTGTGGGTTCTCTGTGAGTGTGCTTCCCAGGGATCTACGCTTTGCCTTGGAGGACTCGAGTTTTTTGCATTTTCTGCATGCATATGACACTTCAGTTAAATGTTTACTTAAAAAATAGAATATAGAAAAAAGGGATCATCTCCAAAGAGAGCTTGGGTTCAGAGAACCCAGGAGGTGTTCAAGGTGCTAACAACCCATGAAAAAAACACATTAACTAGATGTTAGCATTAGGGGAAGCTGGATGAAGGGTATATGGGAACTCTTTTGACCGTGCTAGCAACTTTGCTGTAAATTTAAAATTGTCCCTCCCCCCAAAACTATTTATATTAAAAAAACACATTTGCTAAATAATTTGTTTTTTTTGTTTTGTTTTGTTTTATTTTATTTTATTTTATTTTTTTTTTAATTCATTTTTATTGTTAGACTTATTGGGGTGACATCTGTTAGCAAGGATTACATAGGTTTCAGGCATACAATTCCACAGTGCATTGTCAACTTGATGCATAATAAGTTCTAAATAATTTGTAAGGGTAAGTGCCATTGGAAGTGAATTGCTTTGCACATATAGAAGACTTTCTTTTCGATCACTTTGTAATCATTCATTCACTTATTAAGACTTAAACAATTATTGTTCTATTTATCAGCATTCTAGCCAAATAAAGACACACCATTGAAATGTGGAAATGGAATGTTAAAACTTCATATTTACTGCAAATAGTTTAATTTTTGTGTATGTTTCATGATGTACATAACATTTTAATAGAGTAGTTCAAACATATGTCATATACCAATAAATATACATATATTGGGAGTACATGTCCCAGCTACTTTCTGATAGAAGTACACAATCAAAATAATTTAGACAAAACTGAGACATGTACACTAAGCACATTGTAGCCTAAAAATTTGTCTCCAAGTCTATCTTCCAACTTGTCCTTAAGGGAAGAAATCTGCTTTTCATTGAGCCAAGCACATAGTCGTCTGTCCTTGGCTGTCCTCATGGGCCTGGGATGCCATATTCCTCTCAGCCACCTTTGTGCTTTGAGAGTAAAATAAGTGCAGCTAACCTGGCGATCACGTGCAGAAAGGATCTTATCCCAGGTATTTGGAAAGCCTATCTCTCCTGTTTTGTAATTGCTTTCTGTTGTTCTTTCTGTTCTCTTTTTTTTTTCTTTTTAAAATTTGAATTGTCGTGGTTTATGTGTGTTTTCTGCTTTAAGCTGCTTCAAATCCTTTTTAGAGGAGGCAGAGCATAAATCATAAATAGCTACAATAACAGCCTATGAAAGAAGCACAAACTAAACAGCTTAAAAGGACAACTGGAGTTGCAAGAGGATTGCTCAACCTATTTAGGGGAAGCAATCCTTTTAGGCACTTTATAAGCAAGCATTTACATTTAAACAATTGATGTTCTAATTACTAACATTCTATTCAAATAAAGCCCATTCCTTTTGGCAATGATTTGTCAGGCTAATGGGTTTCTGCTTGAACTGTGTACAGCAAACCTAATGGAGCAGACTGGCTCAGTACAGGCCTTCACTTCTCTTGTGGGGCCAAGAGTGCTGCCTTGTCCAGGGTTAGTACTTAACACATATTCCGAATGGTCGAACAAGAGATGCGGGAGAGTCCTTTTAGATCATCTATTCAAAACTCCACCTTTTGTAAGTGATGAAATTTAAATACCATGAAGGAAAGAATGATGCCCAAGTCACCCCAGAGGTAATGGCAAATCTTAGCTTAAAACCTGGGTTTTCAGCTCCCTGTCTAGTGTTCTATTAACAACAAACATTCTTCCCATTGTTGATAGGAATTTATTATAATTTGGCCCTTTCAGTAATTCTCACTGTCTTTCACAGCAATTAGCCCAAATTACAAAGGTTTTTCAAGGGTTTATGATGATTTTTATCTTGGCACTTATTCGGAGGCAAGGACTTTCTGTTCAGGTGGAGGAAGTGCCCATTTCCATTTCCGCCCAGCTCCTGATGGCTCCCTGACGTTCAGAATAAGGAGAACTGACGAAAACCCTACTCTCGTTATGGGAAACTCTGCAGCCAAATGATGTGAGTGACCGAACTGCCTATTGTCTTGAGAATCAAATTCTTTATTCAATTGTCTGTGAAGAATAAACAACTATTGTTTTTCTGAGACCCATCATGCTATTGTTGCCCCACAAGACACATTGCATGATGGGAAAGCCCAGGCAACAACTGGTAATAATACAACAATGGGCCTTCCCCTCATCAAGGATGACTCCAGGAAAAATAATTACAGGCAGGGATGCTCTCCAAAACCCACAGATGGCTCCACCAGCTCTTTCCCCAGAGTTAAGGACAGACCTGACAAACACCATCAGCCTCAAGGATATCAAAAGTGGAGAGAAAGGGAAAAAAGGGGGGAAGATGAAGACATCTCTAGCTGGACCAAAAGAGACTCCAAGGCAGTGGGCAGTGGGAGGGGGATTCTTGAGTGAAACAACATCACAGCTGACATCACCCAGGCAGGGCAAGCTGAGAAACAGCTGAGATAGCAAAACAAGCTCCCAGCAGGCTCTAGAGACAGTCCCGCAGCACAAGATAATCCTGCAATAATCGCTCCTCTCCAGCACAGAAAATCCAGCAAGGCAGAGGCAGGATCTCAGTCAAACAAAAAATTTCTTCAGACAAAGCAAAACAGTATCGAGATCTTTACTCTTATTGTTATCAGGTCTGCGTGGATCCTATTCTCATTCAGAATGATCTAGAAATGGGAGAGAGTAGTCAGTCCAAAGGGGGAGACCTGCATTCTGAGCCTATTATTGTCTATTTATCGAAAGGTATGCATTTCGCTCTAGGTCTCTAGACCAAGTGATCTTACTTACAAAAAGAAGTTGAAATAGATCTGTGGTTTTCAATCTTTATTTTTTCCATAACTTTTTTTACTACATGATATTTTACATGGGAGATCAAGTTTACATGGGAGATCAAGTTTATATGGGAGATCAGATCATAAGGGAAACGTCATGTTGAAATCTAAGTGGCAAGAACAGAGCTTGGCTTATAGGACCCACTCATCATCCTTATGCAGCTGGACCCCAATACGTGGTGGATTTGAAACTGCTTTCAAGTCTTTGACACCATGATCTTGAAAACCTATGGATTTGGGAGGGTGTTAAGCCTACTCTGGGCTACATGAGATGGGCTTTAAAGAATGGGCCAAGTTGGGACAAGGAAATGAGAATGAAGGACGTATTCTAGGTGAGAAACAGAAACATCAGGAAGCAACAGAAGTGGCTTTTCAAGTAGAGTAAAACATTTGTATAGCTACTGTAGACTCAGGAGTGTGGAGTGAGTGTGGGATCAGTGTTCCCCAGGAATGTTTGCTGTAGGACCCTATTTCCATTATATCCTACCCCAACCAATAAGGAATGCTTTCTAATGAAACCACAAGGAGCTGATAGGGTACAATTCAGCTTGAGAGACAACAAGATAGCTCATTTCACCTTAGGTGTCCTTGGAAGCCAAAGCTTATCTGTCTTATCTGTGGGGAAGAAGGGAGGTCAGTGAAGGTCTGGTGCCTCTGCACAATTGCTTTTCTTGCAACAAAGTCACACAAATGGTTATTCCCATTGAGAACTGACATATCTTCTTGAAATAGGAATTGTGGCTCCTTTCCTTGGGGAGCTTCCAGTTTGTCTAGAGAAGACAAACATGAATTTCTGGGAGGAGAAGAATGCAAAATGCGCTATGTAACAAAGTTCAAAATATGCAGGGGAGTTTGTAGGTGATGTGGGTGTGTCATGGGACATTGGTAGAGTAATGAGGCTGGAGGTAGAAAATATAAACTTTGAGGAACAGGGCACACCTACCTCCTGATGACCTTCATGGTAACACAAGAATAGAAACACCCTAGGACATAGATTCTTTTTTTCTCACTTATTTTTATTTTTCAACTACATTGGATATACAATATTATATTGGTTTCAGGTATACAACATAGTGATGAGACATTTATATAACTTACAAAATCCTTATTTCAATATATCTGGTTCTCATCTGACACCACATCTAGTTATTACAATGTTATTGACTGTATGTCCTATGTTGTGCTTTACATCTCTGTGACTATTGTGACTATTTATAGATATAGAAAACATTTGGTTTGTTGCCAGATGGGAGGAAGGTTGGGAAAGGGGGTGAAATAAAGGGAAGAGATTGGGAAGTTTAGTTTGGTGGTTGCAAAGTAATAGTTACAGGGATATAAGTTATAACATGGGAATATAGTCAATAATGTTGCAATAACTCTGGGTGGCGTCACATGGGTACTAGATATGCTGGGATGATGGGAGGAGGGTGGGAGGGATGGGTGAAAGGGGGAAAGATATCAAAAAGGAACTAGATTCTTGAAAAGCAGGAAGCAAATGCTCAGATTCTGCCCTAGGATCTCATTGCTCCATCTTACAGGTGGCCAACCTTTTGGCTTTCCTGGGCCACACTGGAAGAAGAAGAATTGTCTTGGGTCACACATAAAATACATTAACACTAACGATAGCCAATGAGCTAAAGAAAAAGTCTCAGAAATATTTCATAATATTTTAAGAATTTGTGTTGGGACACATTCAAAGCCATCCTGGGCTGCAGGTTGGATGTGCCCACCCTAGCCGGTACTACAGGATTACCCATTACCCTCAACACAGATGAGTTCTCTCACACTCTGAAAAAATCTAGTATGGTAGATAATCTCCAGAGATATGCACCAGCAATCCTGCCATCCCTATATATGATTAGTGTTTCTCCAATCAAGAGGTGATGTCTATTTTCCCTGTCTTTGAATCTGGAATGGCTCCGTGACTTGCTTTGATTGATAGAACATGGTAGAGGTGACACTGCCAGTTCTGGGCCTAGTCTTTAAGAGGCCCAGCTGCTGCCAGTTTCTTTCTTTTGAAAGTTAGCAACTCAGGCTTAAGTACTGACTTATGAGAGACCACATGTAGAAAACACCATTGTGAGGGGAAAGATCTAAGGTGCTCCAACTGGTGGTCATCACCAAGGTCCCAGACATGTGGCGGAGGTCATGTTAAATTCCAGCCCCAGCAGAGAACTCAGCTGAGTGCCCAGATGAATGCAGCCTTGAGAGTGGCTGCAGCCACCACCACAGGGAACAGAAGAAGTCAGTAATTGTTGGAGTGGCTTGTTATGCAGCAATTGATAACTGATATAGTTGAACTAGATTATAAGAGATTGTGTTTAAGGAACAGAAAACTTGGTCCCTACTATTCAAGGCAGAGGTACTGAACTGGAGATCCATGGGCTTTAGAGGATCTGGAGATGAACTTCAAGGAGTCTAAAACTCCCCCTGAAACTATATGCCAAATTGTACCTTCCTGGGCATATGTGCATTTCTCAAGGGAAAAAGATCATTAAATTAATCGGATTATCTCACCTCCAGAGTTCCCAAGCTAATTGGACTGGACAAGGAGTGCAGAAGACTCACCTCCTTGCTGTGATTCCATATGTTGATTCATCTGGCTTCACGTATTCAAATGGGATGTGATTTCATTATAAAGCATTTCCCATTGGATTGAACAAGTTTAAAAAAACAAACAAAACAAAACTCGAATAAATAGATAAAGTGAAGCTTCTAGATTCTTCCCAGTGGTATTTCACCTTCATCCCCCATTGAGACTGTGAGACACCCTGGGACTGAAAACTACTCAGTGCCATTTCCAGAATGTCATATAAATGAAATCACAGAGTACTCTTTTGAGTCTGGATTCTTTTACGTAGCACAATTCATCCCTGTTGTTCCATCTATCATCAGTTGCTTCCTTTTTATTGCTGAGTAGTATTCTATCACATGAATATATACTATGGACCTTTTTTGTCCATTTACCTATTAATAAATATTTGGAAGTTTTCCTCATAAGTTTCAAATACTAAAATAAGTTTCCAGGGGAATTTGAGAAACGCCTCTCTTCAGCTGTGAAATGTTTGGGTTTTCTGTGAGGGTGACAGAGGCAGAAGAAGATCCTCAGTGACCTCGATCGTAGAGAAGCTAGGGCATGGCTCTCTGAAATCAATAATCTAGCTTTGTGTGTTGATCATTTCTGCCAGCGTGTCCTTTGGTGGGTGTCAGAGTTCTGCACAGCCAAAGAGGGGGGATAAAAGCCCGTCTGGCCCCTCCCCCGGTACCTAACCGCTTTGGGGTAGGTTGGCACCACTGGACACATGAGGGTGCCGGTGAATTCCCAGACAGTTGTGTAACAGCACCCGTGTAACAGATAGGCAGGTGTCACACAGCATGGACGCCCTGAACCAAACCAGTTTTATCACATTTCACAGTGTTCCAGGCCTCCCCTTCCCAGTCTTGATTCCACACAAGGGCCTGAAATTGATACGTTCGCTGGAGAGCCCAGGAGGGCCCCCTTCCAAAACTGTCTCTGCAGGATGTGCCTGAAACAGCCTCCTGGTTGCCTAGGAACTCGGGAGACGATTGCGTTTGTAGGGCATTCCTCTTTGCTTCTGGCGCCAGTGGTTTCACAGGCATCTTTTCCTGCTTGGCATCCCCCAGGAAGTGAATATAACGTAGTGTGTGAGCTCTGCCCACGGATTGTGAAATATTAATATGTTCAGTCACTTGTAATGGGGCAAGGAAAAGTGTTAGCTCGAAAACACAGGGTTGTGGGTTGGCACTAAAAGGAGAAGCTCTCGGTGGAGAAGAGGAACCTGGAGTAATGAATTCGTCTTACTCTGGACCCTCTCCTTGCCTGGCCCTCCTGGCACTGTTGCAATGACCTCCCCCTTTGTCATTCTGGCCCAAGGTGGGCACTCTTCCTGATGCCCTGCAGAGACTGGGCTGGGATCCCACTGAGAAGCACGGAGCTGGGAGGTACAAGTATGCACTGCAACAAATGACTGGCTTCCTGCTCAGTTCTTGGTCACCCCCAGACCCTTCTTAACCACATCACCCAGGAGGACATGCACAGACTCCTTGATTCCTGGGGTCTCCACCAAGAGTTAGAAGCTGAGCTTGCTCTCCCAATCTGCTGAGACCTGCAACCTTCACTGTTCAAGTTCTTGTGTGAGAATTTACCTTCTTTGTGAATAAGTTAAACAAGCCAACCTTCATTAACTGTGAAATACCCAACCTCTAACTCATAGGGTTCTGTTTTAATTTAGTATTCCTTGAGGAAAATCAAAGCACAAGTCATGCAGTGTGCTCAGTAACAGCATGGGGGAGAAGGGACATAGCAGAGTGGTTAAGGGCAGAGCCTCTGGGGTGAGACTGCCCAGCCTACCACCTCCCCACTGTGCAACCATGGGCAAGGCATCCAACCTCCTTGAGCCTTAGTGTCCACACCTATAAAATGGGGCAATAATAATGTCTATCTCATTGGACTATGACTGAGTAATAATATTTAAATGAAGCACATATCTCAGTATCTGGCACATCATAAGTACTCAATGAATAAAATGCGTTCTTCTTGATATTTTCTGGCAATGTTCTGTTAGGGGAAAGTTTCTGGTTGGATACACATCTCCTCCTGATGGGGCTGGCTTAGCTGACCAGTACTCCATCATTTTCAGGCTCGGTCCTTTGGCTCTGAGTCTAGACTCTGAGTAGGGACTTGTCAAAGTAACAGGGGATCATTTACCTGAGGCCAGTAGGGCTTGGTCCCCTGGGCACAGCAGCAGAGGTGGATAGCCGAGCTGGTGAGAGCATCTCACTTGAGCATCAGTCCCATGGGGCTGGGCAGGGAGGGCATCCAGGTATGAAGCTGGGAAACAGAACTTAGCACCTTTCGCACAACCTTCTGGACTCCACGTAGATGTGTGGCCACCTACCTCCCACCCCAGTCCTTCACATGTGCTCTTCCCCAGGCTGCACGGGGCTCACTCCAACTCATCACTCAGGTGCAGCCTAAATGCCACTGCCTCTGGGCCTTCCTTGGTTTCCTCCATCACTCTTTGTCACCTTGAGTTTTTACCTTGATAATACTTACCATAATTTTTAATTATACACATATTTGAAAGTTTGTTTGCTATTTGTCTCTCACTCTAAAGGTCAACATCTTCTTGGTTTATTACTGTACACTCAGCCCCTGACAGAGCAGTGATTTGATTTATTGAATGACTGATGGATTTAATTAATTAATTCCAGAGGGCTCTATCAGGTTGAACAATATAAAATTGTTGTTTTTCAACCACCTTTGACCTACAAAATCAGTGATTTTGTCCTGACCTAATATTGACCACACAGGGAATTTACCTTCACTTATCTAGGATAGATTTATAAATTATAAAGGGCATAGGAAGCCATCGGTCAGTGCAGGCTCACCTCACTAGTTGGAAGCCCATACTGTATCACCAGAAATATAGCATGCGTGCAGTGCATGTAGCTGTCCTTGAAGCATATGTGATGAAACTGAGAAGAGTGGTTAAATGGCCTGCCCAAAGTCAGCTTTACTCAAGGTTTAGATTACATGCATGTGTGTTTATATATACCAGCAATTTTTTTCTATGTAACAGTGATCAATAGTCATTTATTTATTTATTTATTTATTTATTTATTTAAAATTCATTTTTGTTGTTAGACTTACTGGGGTGACATCTGTTAGCAAGGATTACATAGGTTTCAGGCATACAATTCTACAGTGCATTGTCCACTTGTTGTATAATAAGTTCACCACCTAATGTGACTTCTCTTTCCATCACCTTATATTTAGCTTCCCCCCCTCCTCTCCCACCCCCTCCCCTTTCTCCCCTCCCTGACCCACTCGTCCCCAATATACCAGCAATTTTTAAAGCCACCATTCAGGAGTATGAAAAAAAAAAGAAAAAACTTTGCAAATTGAGGGAACACATACTGTTGAATTTAAAACAACACAGTTAATAAAATGTTTTCACTGTTTTTGAACTTAATAGCAAGTGGGTTTTTTATTGATTTAATTCTTTATACTCACCATTAACTCAACAGAATTGCTTTTTAATTTAGCTGGAGTGCTTTGAGCTCACAATTTTTGAATCCAATAAAAAGTCATTTTAAAATTTGCTTTACTGCTTTGCTCTTTCTGGATTAAGCATTTCTCTGAACTTGAATAAGACCTATTTGCAAATAAACATTGTCTGTAAATATGCTTTCTCATATACCTATCGCCATCTTTTATAATTTAAATCTAAGCAAAAGTCAATGGGCACAATCGTCCGCTGATTTCCTCATTAGTCAGAAATTTGAGGCTGCTATCAACGCCTGGCAAAGGTAGAAGCTATGTGATTATTAAATTCTGATAGGTGTCCTTCTAATTTCTGTTGTGACAGTAACTGCTCTAAATCACACAATTTTATTCAATGGTGTTGAAAATTTTAACCGACATATAAAACTTGGGCAGATGTAAAGAGTAGCTGATCCTTGTTAACATTAGCACCATGAGCAGCATTTTGGACTTTATTCAGAGTGGTGGGTTTCTCGCTCTCCACCCGCAACCTCCCAAGCTAGCAGCAACGATCTGTAATCCATTCTGACAAATGCTGCCTATGTATGCTTTCAGAAGCTTCTTTCAGCCTTCCACTACAACGATGTCCCCTGAAAAAGCTTAGAATTGAGGTTGCAGTACAAGCTCTCCAAGTGGCATTGTTACCACATAAAAACTTTATTAGCAGCTTTACAATTTTAAGCCTTTTTTCATACCAAAAATTTCCCAATCTTTTTTTTTTAATTCATTTTTCTTGTTAGACTTATTGGGGTGACATCTGTTAGCAAGGATTACATAGGTTTCAGGCATACAGTTCTACAGTGCATTGTCCACTTGTTGTATAATAAGTTCACCACCTAATGTGACTTCTCTTTCCATCATCCTATATTTAGCTTCCCCCCCTCCCTCCTCCCCCACCCCCTCCCCTTTCTCCCCTCCCTAACCCACTCGTCCCCAAATAAACATTAAACTATTGATCGTGTCCATGGGTTATTTGTTTGTTCATTTCTTTTTTCTTTGCTTTCAGTTTTATATTCCGCATATGAGTGATGTCATACAGTTCTTTGTTTTTTCTGTCTGGCTTATTTCACTAAGCATGATGATCTCCAGGTCCATCCATTTTGTCGCAAATGGCAATGTTTCATCTTTTCTTACAGCTGAGTAATATTCCATTGTGTATATGTACCACAGCGTCTTTATCCAGTCATCTGTTGCAGGGCACTTTGGTTGTTTCCATGTTTTGGCCACTGTGAACAGCGATGTGATGAACATTGGGGTACATAAGTCTTTGTGGACAAAGGTTTTCAAGTTCTTTGGGTAGATCCCCAGAAGGGGGATTGCTGGGACAAATGGTAACTCCATTTCCAATTTTCTGAGGAACCTCCACACTGCCTTCCACGGTGGTTGTACCAGTTTGCACTCCCACCAGCAGTGTACCAGAGTTCCTTTTTCTCCACATTCTCTCCAGCACTTGTTATTCCTTGTCTTGTTGATAACAGCCATTCTCACAGGTGTGAGGTGGGATCTCATTGTGGTTTTGATTTGCATTTCCCTGATAGCTAATGAGGATGAGCATTGTTTTATATGTCTGCTGGCCATTTGTATTTCTTCATGGGAGAAGTGTCTGTTTAGTTCTTCTGCCCACTTTTCAATTGGGTTGTTTGTCAATCTTGACATTCCTATAAACATTGGCAAAAAGAGAAAAAAAGAAAAGAAAAAGAAAAAGAGATGGTCACTCCTATAGCCGGCTAAGTACAAACATGTTTTCCACGTGCTCCTTATCTTCCCACTCCTATTCAGGCCTTTAAGAGTCAATGACTTTACTTCCATTGTAGAAAAATAATAGTGCAAAATGTTTTAAAGGATGACATGATCTTATTTTCTTCTTTGATATCATTGATTATTAATGCACCTATAATACTTTGTCTCTCCTTGGTATGCTGAAAGTGGCAGTTTATGAGACATTGTATGGGACAAAATGGTTGTGTCCTGGTGCTTTGTGAGGCAGAAGATTAAGCTAACGACATCATTTAAACCCCAGCCAAGGCCATTCGACCTCCACTAAACCCAGCTTCAGATGATCGCAGGCCTGCAGCTTCATGGGGCTGGGTGGGAAGGGTCTGCACAGGTTCAAAGAGGAACACTGAGGGTGGTAAGGCAGGTGGCTGCTCTTTCACTCTTTCTCTGAGAGAGAAGAAAATAAAACTTTAAAAGAGTTTCTTAATGAAAGCAAAAAATTAAAAAAGCAAGAGAAATAGAAATGGACATTGAGTCCATATGCTATCATGATAAGGCAGGGGAAGGAGAGATAATCAGTAAAGCATGTGTGAAAGCCAGTGTGTTAGGACCATCACTAAGCTTAGTCCAATGGGACAGAGGAAGCGTTTGTAGCAAAACAGGGTAGAGCCCACACATGGGTCTGAGAGCGGATGGCCAGTAATGTGGGTAGCAACTGACAGCTCAGATCACAGACATCAACATCAAAACTTCTTTTAAAATATATTCAAAGTATCCTCAGGAAAATATGGCCCAATGGAAGGTAATACGTTTTAAATACCTAAAAGTCTCTAGGAATTACCCTTCATATACAGGGTAGATTTATGTGTTTCAGGGAGGGAAAAGCTCTTGAGGAGAATACAACCACATTGTAAGTATCATGTATCACAACAAGAGTGAGACAAGTTTGCTTTTTCAAGAAGAGAAAAATATCTGAAATAAAATAGTACCTGTAAAACAGTCTAGAGAGTATATGAAGATATTGCTGTAATAAAAATTTTCTCAATAAAAAAAAACATATATATATATATTCAGTTGCTCAATCTGTGAAAATGGAAAGCAGCTAATACCATTTCTCAGACCACATTGTTATCACAGATATCTACACCCAGACACCAGGTCCACACAGAGCAACAGCCCCGTTCTTACAAGGAATGAGCAGGCAGCCTTTAGCTTACAAGGAATGAGCAGGGCATCCAGAAATGGTCTGCAGATGAGGAGCTGTTTCTTTGTGCACTTAAAGGTTAGAGCTCCTTAAGCTGAACTGTGTTTGCAGACCCATCCTTGGGTTCTTAACTTCGATACACAAAGCTGAGTCTTCTTAACCCAAAAGCAAGTACAATCTCCCCCTTGGATGCTGGTCAGCCCTGTGTACACAAGCCACTGTCTGTCAGGTGCCCCAAAGCTCTGTGATTAAGAACCTGAACTATAGACAGAATTCTGGCTCTCTGGCTTTCTGTCAATATGATATTGAGCAAGTTATTTAAACCTCTCTGTGCCTCCACTTCCTCACCTCAGTACAAATGATAATAGAGCCTATTTCATGAGTTGTTGCAAAGATTAGATGAAATCTGCATTTAGGATGCTTACAAGACCAATAAATATTAACTAACATCATACTATTACAGCTATTTCCATTGGCCAGGACAGCTGAGAACCCAGCCTACTTTATGCCTCAGTTATGACAGCAGGTAGAACAAAAATTTTCTAATTCCTTTTTATTCTACTTCTGCATTTTCCTCTTTACCTCCACTCTATTAACTTCATCTCTGGCTGGACCATAATTTTCCTGACCCCTCATTTTCCTTTGCTGTGATTACCTTACTTTGTTAATAGCCACCCCCACAGCCTCTATCACCAACCCCAAATTCTGTGCCACCACCAGCAACACCAACACCAGCACCTCATCATCTTTACCTCCTCCTCAATCCCCTTGAACACCAACACCACCACCAACCCATTCCAGGACAACAATTTATTAAACTGAACCTTTTCCATCCTTGAGTTCTATGTTCAACTTCTTATTCTATTTTTATTTTTTAAGAGTACTATTGTAAGGCATAACTTGTTTTTTTTGTGCCTCACAGACATTGCCTTTTTTTACAAATTGAAAGTTTGTGATAATCTTATGTCTAGCAAGTCTATCAGTGCCATTTTTCCAATAAGCTCAGGTGATGGTTAGCATTTTTTAGCAATAAAGTATTTTTTTAATTGGGGTATCTACATTTTTTAAATGTAATGCTATTTTACACTAAATGGACTACAGTATAGTATAAGCACATCTTTTACATGCACTGGGAAGCCAAAAATATTATGTGACTCTCTTTATTGTGATATTCACCTTAATGTGATGAAACTGAACCATCATCTCTCCGAGGTATGCCTGTCTGGCATTTCTGAAGCCACTTCAAAGTTTTTGAAATAAGATAGGGCATATAAATCTATAGATATATAACTAGCCACTATTGAATGGAATATCATAAAGGTAATATGTGCCATCTAAATTGGTCTATAAATCTAAATGAAACATTTTTTTCTATAGTAAATTAGTAAATAGTGCTATATGGTTCTAGAAGTTAAAATGCATGAGACTTACCTCATTCCTATTTTTGTTAATCATCTGAGCATCATCCCATGCAGGTTTCTTAAATTCTAGGAGCCTTCTTCATTTTTCTTCCATAAAATGAAGATGACAATCCTGGCAACAACATGCTTTTTAGGATTGTTTTTAAGATGCAATTAGATGATGAGCATGGAAGTATATTGGCACAAATCTAGCCAGTGGTACAAACATCAAGCTGTGCTCATGTAAGCCAATGTCCTAGAGGGCCTTTGTTCTGACTACTTGAGCGGAATGAGTTTGCCCCATCCTACTTTGGGTAAAGTGTGTTCCTAAATGACCAGAAGCCAAAATATTCGCAAAGCAACGTATTCACAACCTTAGTTCTCATAGAAAGTGAGGGATCCTGAGAATCACAGGTTTCTGGCCCACACCTGATTCTGCTCAGGCTGAGACTGAGGGCTTACCTGACTTCCTTTTTTTCAAGAGTTGGAGAGAAGCCTCAGGACAAGCTATCAGGGATTTCTTAGTGTTCAGTACACACAGATCCTCTTCTCAGTTCCATTTGGCATGAAGTTTGTCACTTCCAGTCATCCAGCTCTTTCTCTTACATAAATGCCACAGCTGACTTGAGATTCGAATTCAGCCTTTAAGTTTGCCTATATCAGTTGAACAAAATATTCATTAAGAAATAAGTTTCTCCAGAAATATCAACTGCTCCCCATTGCCCTAGATAGATAGTAGACCCAAGTAACAAAGACGATTTCAATAACCAATGCATATTTCACTTCACTTGGAATATAATGAGTTGCATTTTCTCACCATTTACCCACAATGCTCACCTTAGGTATCACAGGAAAAGCTTGCTGAGCTCCTTGCCATCCTCCATTCAGCCCCACATCATTCTGTAGATATCTTTCACCAGACACCACATCAAACCAGAACAGCAACGTATTCACAACCTTAGTTATAACTGCTCATTCCTTTCCCATTCTCACACTAAACTCCATTCTTGTTGTTGATCCCTGAAGCTACAGTCCTCACTATTAATTCACTGTTTTCAGCCTTGGTCCCTCAAACCTGACATTGGGCACCGTCTTCTTGAGCCCGATGTTACCTGGCCACCCTCATCTCCTGCCCTCCTCTCCCCCAAAACCAGCCCAGCTGTCTTCTTTCTCTAAGCTGTTTTGGTCCACCTTAAACAGCACCCCAGGTTTAATTCAGCCCCAGGTCTCATGTATTGTCACCTCTTTCTACAGGTGGCGCCTCTTCAGAGTTCACTTGAGTCACCTCGCAATTCTCCACCCACTCATTAATTCTTGAAACTTATTGAACAGGGAACAAATTTGTGGGAAACTTGATCCCAATCATTCACCAAGAAGACTGAAAAAAAATGGGACCTTTGGTGTGCTCAGGGAGAAGACCAGGCTGCACAAGCACATGGTATTGCCCTTCTCTTTAGTCACTCCAAGTGACTTCATCCTACATCCCCACTGAAGGTTGTTTCACAATGGAAATAAATATACTTTTTCTCTGCTTGCTAATTTGGTAAGAATGAATATGGAGGTTCTGTAGGAGGTATGTAGAGCAGCCTACTAGGTTAGCCTTGGGGACATAGTGTGGGAAGATATATGTGTGAAAGAACAAATCCCTTCATTAACAGGGATGACAAGCTTGGACACAGCCTACTTGGATTGGGGGTACAAGGCTGTAGCACAGAGATCTCGGCTAAGACAATAGGAGGTGGAGGAATAGTTGGGCCAGATCTCAGCACCAAGGACTTCAGTGATGAGTGTCATCAAAAGCTTGGAGAAAAGTCAGAATCAGAGACAAAACTGGGACATGGAATCAGGAAATTGAGATCTAGTGACATCTAATTTGTCAGGTCGATAACAAAAAGCAGTTAGGCTAAAGTGCAATTTCTTAAATAGGAGAGTGATTTCTGCCTCCATGGACTAACAAGGGTCTGATGGAAAAGTCCACACAGCTTATTACAACCTTTTCAATTTACTCATATATTTAGACATCACCTTCCTCCAGAGAGTTTCCAAAGAGGCTCAGTTCTGTATGGCAAATACCACCGAGAACATCATAGAGTTGATTTTATCTTTCCACTCTCAAATCACCAGTTATATCCCATCTCACTAATTCTGATCAATTCAGAAGGAAGATCAATCTGCATTAGAGGCCAGTAAAAATTAAAGAAAAAATTTGAGAAAAACACTGCCATTTGGTAGTGAGTTCTCCAACATTGCTTGAAGTCACAGTCTACATGGATATTGAATGGGATGTGAAAACAGCAATTTAGGTATTAGGTTGGAGTGAAAGAAGGGAAGGCAGGAATTGTAATAATTGACTTCAAAGGTTTTTTCCTTCAAATTCCAAGATCTTGGATTCTAAGTGTTGATAAAAGCACACAAATATTTTTATTTATGAATACCTGGAAGATATAAATAAATAGACTTGTTTCGTATGGCCCATAGTTAACATTAAAAGAAAAAATCAGCTCTGCCCAGGGAGTACTTTTTGTTATGGAACCTTGGAAGGCAGTGAGCTATCTGCCCTAGAGTATCCAAGATGAGAGGGAGAGGCATTCAGAGAGGAGATATTGTAGAGGGGGTTAAATGGAAGTATTCACACTTAATGACAGACTCCATTATTTTATAAAATAAAATATAGTTAACTATTACACTGCTTGAAAACCTTGAAAGTATCAGGTTTAAAACCCTTGTCAATGTGATTATATTATTATGGTTGGCAAATTCTTCTTTACATAGATAGAACACATCCTTGGTCAAACTCACCATTACTTCAACATTAGTGACATTTTAATTCATGAGGATTTTATCACATCACCAAATAATCTTATTGTAATTCAACTCAAAGCCAGCACTTACCCCACCAAAAAAAAAAAAAAAAGTAGTGGAAACAAATTTCTTCTTTCTGATAGTTATGACCTAGCTCTAAATTACACACTGATTTATAGCTGCTCAAAATATTGTGCTCTCTAGAGAAGATGTGTACATTTGCAACAGGCCAAATGAACATAGTAATTACAGAAGTGTTGATTGATGTGTCTGTGGCATGAACATGACCCCCATCCTAACGTGGTTACCACCCTGCTCACTTCCAGCCCTGAAAGCAAACTTGATTACCTGGCTATTTGTTTTTCAGCATCCCCCACAGCTAATGCTGACTGCAACCAATCAATATTTACTCAATAGCAAGTGTGTGTTATATTAGGAAACAGAAAAAAAAAAAAAGTAACCCAGCACAAACATGCAACTCAATCCAAAGAACTGTGAAATCCCCTCCTTGAGGTTATTATCTTTGTCTCCAAGCAAAAGCAGAAATGTTCTATTCCAACCTATGTTGCAAGTGCTCTGGGGCCCTGAGAACACAATCACGGTGCAGCAGTGGCAGGTGTAAAAACCACACAATTGTCATGGATTAGTATCTCCTAAGAACCCTGGGACAATAAGCACAGAAAGAAGCCCTGTGCTGAAGACCGTCACTTGTGGGTCTGAATATTCACCATGCACAGGGCCAGCTCTCTCCAGTCCTGGCTCTCACTTTTATTTGTCCCCATGCACTCCACATGCCAAGATGGAAGTAGCAAGGGACAGTGTGTTTGTTTCATGGACAGCCAGATTGGGGTGAGGAGGATCTGAGAGAGAGAGAGAGAGAGAGAGAGAGAGAGAGAGAGCGAGCCTGTTGCTGGGCTCTCTCAAAAGTCAGGATGAGAAATGGCTCCTGTAGGTGGCTGGCCAGCGTGCCTCCCTTCTTCCCTTTGCACAGACAGCTGTCTTGGCTGGCAGCTCCTCCTCTCCCCACAGTCCTTCTCTTTCCCTGCACTTGACCCTGGATATACATCCCTCTAGCAGTCTTTGGGGATTCAGCGAGCCTTCCCTGCACCCCAGCACCCCTACTTTCAGCTGTGCTCCATCTCGTCTGGGCCTCCTCCTGGATCTAACCCTACTCTGTTTTGGACTCGAGCTCCTTGAGGACCATGACAGCATCTTGTCATCTCCGTTCCTCTGTGTCTAGCCCATAGCAGGTGTTCATCAAATATGTGCTAAAAAGATTAACTGGATGCTTTAAATTGACCAACAGTTGGTAGTTTTTTTATGTAAAGTTTCCTCTAAGAGAAAGGTGCCTTATTTGTGCCTTCCTGGGACCCCCTTGGGATGAATCACTTTTTAAAACACTGCCCCTGAGGTCCCTTCTGGAAGACAGTGTGATTCTAAGACACAGCCCCACCACCACCCTGGAAAGCAGCCATCACATTAACAATTGCAATAATGTCGGTGACACAAGCTGTGAAGCCCTACCTGGGTCTCCTCCACTGGCCGGGCAGCCAGGCCTCGGACAGAGTCCACGCCCCTGTCACAGACACAGCACTGGTCATTTGGCCAGATTCTGACACCCTCCTTTCTCTACCCAAAGAGCTGTATGACCTACACCGTGTTAGCCACATGTGCCCTAGTATCCAAGATGCCAATCTGAGATGCCCTTCTCCTTAATAACAAAAGTAAGGACCTGGCCCCCAGCTGACATAATTCTCACACCTATTCGTCCTTGAGAATCTGGCTCAGTTGACAAGGTTAATGCCCTTTCCTGATGGCTTGTGTGTTAAGGAGAGACACTGCAGCCCTGTTTCTAATCCTCCTTTCCTATGCCTCTCCACAAGGAATCCGTAGTGCTCTTTCCCTTTTTGGCCCTCTCATGCCACCATGGTGTGAGGCTATGTGCCTGATTGCACCTCTCTTCTGCTCTTTGCTCATGCCCATTCAAGAATCACAAAAACCAGGTCCCTGGTCTGTGAGGGAAACATTAAAACCCCTTCAATTTCAAAAAGCAGTCAATCTGCTCAAGCAGGCTACTCTATGACTTTGCATATAGAAACATTTATGTCCTTCACTCTCACTATTCTGGAAGAAGCCACCACCTAACAGTCCCAAAGGATGTATTTTTTCCAAACAAAATAGGAATTTCCTTTGCCTAGGACATCTCTCTGCAGCACATCCACCCACCCCCACCCTGACCCTCTAACCTGGAATAGAGAAATAGCTCCTGCTGTTTGTTGATACAGCTTTTACCTGTGGCTTTGTATCGAGGAACCTATGAAATGAGAAATCCACAACACCCACTAAGAAAAACTTTCCATCTGCAACAGTATGGAGGAAACCTCAGTCAGAGAGCTTGAAGGGGAGACTTGAGAGGTCATCTCTTCCCACCTCCTGAACTCACATGGCCACGCTTCGCCACAGATGTCCTTCCGTTCTGAAGTCTTTCACCAAACCTTCCTTGATTTAACCTCCTCAGATAACTCTCGCTAAATTCAACCAACCCTACTTCTTCTTTGTCCCACAGGAAAGATAATCAATCAGCAACTTTCTTCTAATTACTGCTTCTTCATTATAAGATCAGGGAGCAGCTAGTTTGGTGGTATAAACACAATGATCATCTTCAGGGAGCTTGGAATGACAAAGAGGAGAAGCATTTCTGTCCTGGAGAGCTCCAATTCCAGTGGAAGACATGCAGGGCAACAAAGGCATGAGCATGTGATGGGAAACCCAGCAGAAACCTAGGTTGTGTTTTCCTGGTTGTCCATCATTAGCATGTTCAGCTCCTACAAGTCAGGCTTGGGTAGCAATATCAATAGAAACTAACTTTTGTAGCCTTGAGACATGTCAGACACTGTTCTTTGTTCCCAGTGAATTGTGTTTGTTAGCTTTGCTAACTTCATTTTACATATGGGGAAACTGAGGCACCATAAAAGCAATTATTAGTATGTGGTTCTGTAATTTCAGGTTTCTATCCAGTCTTGCCATCTACATATGAGGTCCTACAGGAGAGAGGCCTTATCATTAGGCAGTGCTTTCTACTGGTACAAGGGAAATAACATAACTGACAGGTCCATTACTTTCTACAAAGTCTCTCTGACCAGCTTCTCTACCAGAGAGCAAATGACATCTCATAACTAGATTCACTCAAGTATTGAAAATTTGGTACCATACGTATTACTAAAGCTATGTCAAATATCATTTGTATTGAAGGCAAATCTAAATTCAGAAGTAAATAAAAAAAATAGAGCAGTTACTACCCCTTCCAATTTCAGATAAACAGGAGAGGTCACTTCTTGGCCTTTTGGCTAAGACCACTTGTAGTATCAGATAAACAGGAGAGGTGAGACAAATTCTAGCCACACTTCTAAAAGCTCTGAATTTGTTCCAAGTACTTGGAAATGGCCAAATATACATATTAATGTCAATAATATACATAACATCAATTGCACAATTTATCAGGATATCCCATAATTATTTATTTGCCCATCTCTCTGTCCCAGTGGACCATGAGCTCACAGGGAGGGCTTGGATCTCCAATGCCTGCAGTAGTCACATGTTAAATATCTTTTGAATAGGCAAATGAACAAATTAATAAGGGAAAGAAGAAACCCATGTGTGAATGGATGTAAATATACCTCCAAACACTCACATGTATGTCATGTATGTAAATGATATACTAAGTAAATGTCAAAAATGGAATTATATAAATGCTAACAAGCAGTTTGACTTTAGCTTGATTATTTTCGAAATTTCTTTTTCCTACAGTAAGATGACTTCAGGATAGGGACCTGGGACTGCCAGGTGATTGATTGCCTGAAGAACCAATCGGAGCTCCCAGTTGCTCCAAAATTGATGGCCCCAGCCCCACTGTGATAGGGCAGTTTTTCATTATATGAAATGGAAAAGTGATTTAATAATTCTTTATGTCTTATATCGCTTTAAAGAATTTCAGACAGTTAAAAATTGCATGGATTTTTTCACCATCTGTGTGAGAGTGGAGGAAAAAAAATGCTGGTTTTGTTTTTCCTATTTTTAATATGAGCCAGATGAAACGAAAAGATTGTTTCCCTGCAAACTATAGGTCAAGTACCTATAGAGGATCAGGGATGCTCTGTAAGTTATCATATTATCTTTCTTCCTTGACAGAATACCATTAGATGGTGTATCATTTCAACATTTACTATCTTTCATGTCCTTTTATCTTCACACTAGGATTTCTTTTAAAATTCCAATCTGTGCATTTGGTTTCATTATACAGCACTGTCTTTTACCCAACCAATTTTTGAATGGCTTTCAATACTCTTCAGTTTCACATTTGTCATATCAGCCTGAAACAGTGCCCTAGTTATGTCTGTTTTAGCTTGTTAAAAAGAAACCTACCCAGGGAATGAAGTGTTGGGCGATCACACCTTTAAAGGTAAGCATTAGGAGTCCTGGAGAAATGGAAATCGCTCAACGAGGAAAGGCAACCTTGCAGAAAATAAAACAAAAATGTTGAAACCAAATGTAACAACTGGTGCTCATTTTTGGAATACTGTCGATTATTTTAACATCTGGAAACATTCTGTAGACTGCAGCAGCTTTCTCCTACAGCCCATGTGGGGACAGGTTCTGATTCACAAATGGGGTTGCTCTACCCAAGTACAAAGTGGTCCAGAGTTTTTCTTCTTTCAGAGTCAGCAACCTAAAGAGTTTCTAGCTGAATATCAAATAATAATAATAATATAAAATAAATAAAAGCTTTCAGCCTGCCCCACTTATTTGGGACAGCCTATGTTTGTACGATGACCAGTGGCCTTCTAAAGCACCTTGACCCTGTCTTATGATCTTCCGAGAACTTTTCAGCATCGATTTAGATGTCTTCACTTCTAATATAGCTTTACTAAGCTAAAGGGATTCACATGGCAGGAAATGTAAAAGATTTTGGAAAAATGTTTCCAAATCTCTATTGCAGTGTTGTCAAATACAGTCACATGAAGCCTACCAGATTGGCTGGACTGGAGAGTGTCATTTAAAAGAGCCAGACACCAGGCAGAGCCGTGTAAGGCTCTGGCATCATCTTGAACATGAGTTCCACAAGACCTGGTTCCTTTGGCATCATGCTGACAAAGAGAAGAGACTTCAAACCTTGTTCACTTACCCAGGTGACAGGATAGATTCAGCATGCCATGGCAAAATGAAAAGACGCAGGTTACACGTTTATTTGGCAAAAGATAGAATTCACCAGTCATTTCTCTGCATCAGAGTGAAATGAAGATTTTTAGAAAAGAAGAATTTAGAACAATGCCTGATTCAAGGAACTGAGTCTGAACAAACAAAAAAACCAAGGTAAGGCAAAAGTGAGCAAGAAATGCCACGGAAACAAAGAAAAGGTCATTTAAAATGTGGGGGACTGGGTTAGTTTCCTTGGACTGCCATTATAAAATTACCACAAATTAGGTGGCTTGAAACAACAGAAATGTATTCTCTCACAGTGCTAGGGGCAAGAAGTCCAACCCTAAGGACTCAGCAGGACCGTGCTCCCTCTGAAGGCTCTCGGGAAGGATCCATCCTTGCTTCTTCCAGCTTCTGATGGTTGAATCCTTGGTGCTCCTTTGTCTTGTAGCTGCATCACTCCAATTTCTGCCTGCTTTGTCACGTGGCCTTCTCCACTGTGTGTCTCTGAGTCTCTGTGTCTCTCCATATAAGGACACCAGGCATTGAATGTAGGGCTCATTCTAATCTAGTATGACTTCATTCTAACTAATTACAAAAACCTGTAAAGATCCTATTTCCAAATAAGGTCACATTCTGAGGTTCCAGGAAGACATGCATTCTTGGGAGACACTATTCAATCCAGTACAGAGATCAATCATAATCTTGGAGAGTTTTGTAAGTTTCCCCATTCCCAATTGAGCTTTCAACACAGAACCTCTCCAACATATTCCTTCCAAGTTCTTCTTAGGTTTCATAGTACTCTTCAGTCCACAAAGATAGATTTCTGAATTCCAAACATGTTTGCATTGGATCCAGTGCTCTCTGTGCCTCTAGAATAAATTGAGGTTTTCTACTTTGGCAATTTAACCTCTAAACAACTCTGACTAATAACTACAGTCAAGGCCTTGACACTAGCTGAGAAGAATTGAGGAGGAATTTCTTAATGGTGCAATGTTTCCATATACTTCTTAGGTTGAATACCAGTCAACAAAGCATTTATGGAAATGATATATCAAATCCATAGAAGGTACTCAACAGACATAGAATTGAAGGCTAAATTATGTTTTGGTTTTTGTTTGGACAATTTGGAATAATTCTATCAGTTGAGTTTAAGGTAAGCCGTAGGAGAAACTCGAAATAATAATGACTTAAACAAAGCAGATTATTTCTTATTTTCTGTAACACAGAAGTCCAGAGGTGGGCAGGCATCTATGCTGTGTGGAATCCTTCGGGACCCAGGCTCTTTGCAGCTCACCACCTTCTATCCCTAGTGAACCCTTATCGTCAAGGTCCAATGTGGCAGCATCCATTTTTCAACATAAAAAAAGATAATGAAAAGGACATGTGCCAGATAACTTTTAACCTGGGATTCCCATGAGCAGGCATGCTAAAGTCACCCCCTCCAGCAGAGCCCCCTCCAGCAGAGCCCAGTCATTCTTGCCTGCACTCCATGAAAGATATGTATCTCACTTGATGTTATGCTAAAACAGCAGTAGACACCTATCCCCATTTAACATGCAAGGATACTCTTGTTTTTTGACTTTCATTCTATACTCTGCATACAGTAAAATGAATGTGCCCATTTTGACTGTAGTTTGATGAGTTTTGACAAATATAAATACCTCTGTAACCACCATTCCAATCAAGGTATAGAATATTTTCATCACCCTCTCACGACTTTCCTAGTCAATCCCCTTCCCGGGCCCCAGGCAAACATTGATCTGATTTCTATCACTATAGATTGTTTTCTTCTAAAACCTCATATAAATGGAATCAGGGAGGATGTGCTCTTCAGTCTGGTATCTTTTGCATAATAAAACGTTTTTAAGATTTATCCATGGTGTTGTACACAAAGCAGTCTGTTTCCTTTTTATTGGACAGCAGTATTATAGTGTGTGGATGTACTTTATTTGTTCATCCATTACATTATTTATAGACATTTTGATTGTTTCCAGTTTGAGGCAATTATGACAAACCTGCTGTGAGCAACCTTGTATATGTCTTAGTGTGGGCATAGTTTTTTATATCTCTTGGGTAAATACCTAGGCATCGAGCACTGGGTCATGTAGTAAATGTGTATTTAACTTTATAAGATACTGGAAAAATGTTTTCCAAAGTGGTATACCATTTCACACTTCCACTAACAATGCATGGGATTCCAGTTGTTCCTCACCTCTATCAAAATTTGGTTATTATCATCAGTGTTTTAAATTTTAGCAATTTTCATGGGTTTAGTGATACCTCATTGTGATTTTAGTTCTCATTTCTCTGATGACTAACAATGTTGAACATTTCTTTATATGTTTATCGATCATTTTCTATTTTCCTTTGTTAAGTTTCCAAATATTATGCCCATCTGTACTGGGTTGTTTGTTGTCTCAACACTGAACTGTAAAAATCCTTTATATATTCTAGATGTAAGTCTTGTGACATATGCACTGTGCATATTTTCTTCTAAAGTTGCAAAGATTTCCTCCCATATTTTCTTCTAGAAGTTTCAGTTTTATATTTTATAGTTAAGTCTATGAGTCATTTTGAGTTTATCTTTTTGTATGACAGCGATAGAGGTTGAAGTCATTTTTGTTTTTCTTTTTCTGTTTTCTCTTATGAATGTCCAGTTCTTACAGCACTAGTTTTTCAAAAAAGTATACTTTCTCTGTTGAATTAATAAGATGTGACTTGTGCTGTGTCCCCCTGTCAGCAGAGGACACTTCCATACCCACCTCTAAGCAGATGCTTTAACTTTAATGATATATGTTGCTTTGCTAGTTACACTTCTCCCTTCTGCCTTTAGAACAGGGTTCAAAATGAGAAGACATGTGGAGACAATTTTCAATTGTACACAGCTTAGATCAGATGCTTAGTGTATTTACAACCCACATTCATGTGAAGGAGAATTGAATGTTTGCTGTTGTAAGCCACTGAGATGCTGGGATTGTTTCTTACTGCACCAGAAGTTGACTGATAATTTCCCAGTACATTTTTCACAGCCCTGAAATTTGAATCCTCATTTCTTTCCTGAGTGATGGTGCCCATATAGTCACTAATTCACGTTGATTGGATGCCTCCCATACATCATCTGGCACTATTGACACTGAACATATCCATGTCTCCACTCGAAAGAAACATACAGTCTAATGAAAAAAGCAGACCAGAAATAGGAATGTGCATAGCAGCTGTCTAAGTGTTATAGTTGGGAACACAGGGACTTAGAAGCTTGGCGAGGGGGAAGCACTGGAACAAATAGAGGGACCCAAAGTCACTAAGGACGGACCACAGAAGATTTCCCACGGAATTTGACATACAAGTTAGTCCTAAAACATGTGTTTACCAGGACAAGAAAGACCCAAAGCTGTGGGGAGGAAGTAGCACTAAGCCATGAAAATACTATGGGCAACAACTTGAAGATGAGAGAAAGCCTAGTTTACTCCATTCCTTGTGTGTCTGCTAATGACTTATCACCATAAAGGCTCCTGACAAGTTGAACCACGTCTCCAGTAACACCTCATTTTTACACAGTATAGGAAGTTGTTCACCCCACAACACTCCAAATAAATATCAGAAGTGAAGTTTTGACATTTTGGTTTCAGGCAAAGACTCACTCTCCAATTTACTTGACACCACAGTTTGTAGTTAAAGAATATTATCAGGGACAAATTTGAATTCATATTTGAATAAACCCAAAGCATTCTGCTTTATGTACATCCAGCAAGAGAGACGAAGAGATAGCTTCTTTTAGGCCTCTTCAGTCTGTTAGGAACATGTGTTATTCCCACATGCCTTAGTATAACTAGTTTTATTTTGGTTAAAGGTCCTTTTTTGTGCTATTATTTTTTTAAGTGCATCTTAAGGCAAGATAACCACAATTTCCCAAAAAGTTATAAAATGTCTGGAGAAATGATACAGAGAAAGAAATAATTATTTTCTAAAGAATGACTCTTTGATTTCTACCTGCCACCACCTACTGTCAAGTCTTATTCTTCCTTTGGTAAGTATAGTAATTCTTCACTTTACTTATGAATAAAATGTGTTCATTTACTTCCAAATTGTTCTTATTACTTATATAAACTTATTTTCATTGTTCAGTTGATATATTTTTCTATTGGTAAAAATTGTTGAGATGATATGTACCATAATTTTTTCTACTAAAATAATGAAAATATTTCCAATGATTAGATAAAGAAATTGTGTTCCATATAAACAATGAAATATTAGCAATAAAAAAGAATAAAATCTTACCTTTTACAACGACGTGGATGGAACTAGAAGTTATTATGCTAAGCAAAACAAGTCAGACTGAGAAACACAAATACCATATGACCTCATGTATACGTGGGATCAAAAGAACAGAATAAATGTACAATTAAAACAGAAATAACTTCATCGATGTAGAGCACAAACTGATAGTGTTAGATGGAAAGGCATATGGGGGATGGGTGGGAAAGGGAAGGGATTGGAAAATGTAAATTGGTAGTCACATAACATTTACAGGGATGTGAGGTACAGCATGGGAAATATAGTCACAATGTCCAAAGAGCTATGCATGGTATCAGGTGGCCACTGAACCCATCGGGGGACGCACTTCATGAATTAGATAGATGTCTGCCCACTATGCGGTACACCTGAAACTAATATAGAATAATGTTGAATGTCAAAAAATAATAAAAAAGTTTAAAAATAATGAAAATATTTTCTTCAGTCAATAGCTTTTCTCTTAGAGACAGAGATTTGAGGAATAAATTAAAAATGCTAAGAAAAGGATAGTTATACAACGTGGCCTAATTCACATTAGGGATGCATTTAAAACGTACTCTCCCAACTGAAATTTCAATTTGACTTGTATCTCCCAACTCTTTAGGAGATTCGAGTATCTAGTGCCCAACACTTGGGAACCTCTCACACTTCCCCAGAAAAACTTGCATCGGGGCCACTTTGTCTTGACCACGTTTGCCCCCATCTCTTCCACCCGACTCAGCTGACCATCTTGGAGTTCATTTCCCTCCCCAGGGGAAAGAGAATGGTAAAGCAGACAATACCCAAAGGCTCTGATACAAGAGGGAGAGGGGGAAAAACCATGAACCCCTCAGGTTACTATTTTGTTTACACATGTATATATAGAAAATTGATAACTGCACTCTATTTGGTTTGCCTGCCATACCAGATCTCCCTCTAACCCAATCCCACACTTCCAGTCCATTCATCACCCCTCCCCTCCCCGGTTTCTCCTCACACTTTGTCTCTGATTCAGTGAAGTCTCCCGAGCCACTCACCCCACCCTACACTTTTTAGGACCTCCTTGCCTCTTTTCTCACCCTCTCTACCTATTTGGAAATTCAAGGCTTCGAGGCCCACAGCATGCCTCTCTTCTGCAGTACTTTCCTGCGTGTATATTATAAATATAAAGGTAACCCTAGATTATTCTATAAGGATTTCATTTTGGGTCCAGAGCGAAAGTCAAGGTTGTCCACAGCCCAGTGTTTAGCACATAGTGGGTGTTCTGTTGTGCTAAGGAGACATTAAGAGCCCTGTGCATGTCTTATATTGTCTGTAGTGCTACCAATTAGTCGTGGAATTGCTTAACTATCCAGAACCCAGTTTATCTCACTATGTAGAATGCAGAATGGAGAGATAAAAACAAAAAAAGTTGATCTTTGATGTCTCTTCTATCTCTGAATGCCCTGATACCAGTAAACAATTTGCTGCTAGACTGTGCAGGCAGGGGGCATTGTCTCAAACTGATTTTTAATCAGAAAATCCTCTTATACTCCTTTCCAAAATTTTCTCTAAATGGTCCGATCTAAAAAGTGCCCTCAAAAGTCCATCAGATTCTAATGACCACCTATACTTGTAGTTGAATCATAGTGCCCCACTGTCATCATCAACACACACTCACATACATGCACACACACACATCCCTTGCACTAGTACCTGGGACACAATTGTTTGATAAATGTTTGAGATTGGCTTTTCCATATATTTACTTAGCATGGTCATAGGAGGAAAGAGATGGAGCAAAGGCATCAGACAAGGAACAATTGGAAAGATGATGTCACTACATAAGTGTTCCAGAGATGCAGAATATCAGAATATTTGAGATAGTTAGAGAGGAACATTGCTTGGGGCCATTACCTGAAATTAAGCCGTGGAGGTGTGGAGCCCAGTGGGAGATTTCCCAGTTGGCCTGGTACACCAGGCTTGATAGCCCCAAGGAGCCAGCAGAAGCTCATGTCATTAAAAAGCTCTTGCAGTTATGCACTGTTAATTGGGATAATCTCACTTTGCTGGGATTAGACAATGTTCTTTAAACCTAAAAGCTCAAGCCATTCATTTGCAGTTGAGAACGCTGGGAATCAGAAAAAGGAAACCACCTTTGCAGAAGCAGAGTTAAAACCGAACTTGCACTCTCTTCTCCTTTATCATAATGTCACCATAGAGACCTAAAATGGCTTGTGTGATGTGTGCTGCATCCTCTCCAGACCATGAGTCCAGGCGGAGAGGGGTCATGTCTGCCTAGGTTGTTCCTGAGCCCCAGGGCTGAGCACAGAGCACGGGATATACATAGCAGGTGCTCACCCAGTGTTTTGAGAAACTGAGTGACATGATGGCTACACGCTGGTCTAGAAGCAAAGAGCTTTTCCCGCTTTTCTCTTTCGTCTCCCTTCAGGAGGAAGGCTCAGGTGGGGGAGAAATCGTACTCACACACCCAGGAAAGGTTAGATTCAAGTTTGGGGACGTGTCCAGTGAGCAGACGGCACTGGGAGATGGGACTCTGGGAAGGCAGAGAGTCAGTGAACAGTATGCCCTAGGCGCCTGCTCTGTGCATACTCAGAAGACTGATTCTAATGGCACAGCAGACAGATTTCTTGCTCTAGAAAAGCCTAAAGTTCTCGAATGAGAACTGAACTGAGACCTACAAAATAAAAGACATAATTTGGGAACCGGAAAGCTCACTTACAACACAACATAACCTCTAACCTTAGCGTACCACAGCTGTGTGTCTCTGACGCATGTTTTATCCTCTCCAAGCCTCAGTCTCTCCACCTGTAAAATGGACATGAGAATACCCTTTTGGCCTGCCTCAGGGGTCACTATGACAGCAAAATAAAGTGCTAAGCAGAAAGTAGTTGGCAAACTGTAATCCATTGGTCAAAAATGGGGAGTAGTGCAATAGCTGGACCTGTGTCCATGCAGCAGCAGGAACGCTAAAGTAGAGGAAGTCACTGAGGTGTTGCCCTACGTGAATCCGGCTGCCAGGGGTTTACTGTTCATCCAGAGTGCTTCTGCTGCCACCAATCACTGGGCATCTGGACAACTGCAGCTCCAGGACTTCAGGTACCATGAGGACCCCAGGCCTCACGCGGCCCATGGGGTGGTGATGGCACTATCCTCAGAGGAGACAGGCCCATGTAGCTTCTCTCCCAGAACTTGCTGTTTCCCCAGTCACCATGCTCAGGCTGAACCCCATGAGGGACCGGTTCGTAGCTATCACTCTAATTCCAGCTTTCTCTAACAGTCTCCTCCCTTTACCCAGCCCCTGAGCCCCATGGCCCTGTACTAAATAACACAAAAATCTTCCTCACTCTAGATTCCTAGTCTAAACTAACTGGGAAGATGCTCCGAATTCATGTTAATTCATAATCCAAGCATCTGCAATCTCCAGAAATCCCCAAATTAAAGGAACCACTCTTACATCACTATTAAAATAAAGATGGCTCAACACCCCCACCCCACGTAGGATGGAAAATTCCGTGTTTCCTACTGCCTGCATCTCCAGGGACTCCCGAACCCCGGGGAAAGTCTTACTTTTCTGTGGTAACAGCCTGCTGCTCTTCTGCTTCCACCAAATTGTCCCTCCTCTCATTCACAGCCACCTCCCGCATCTAGTCCCTTCTCTCCATGGCATTGTGACCTACACCCACCCTGGAGCACAGATGTGCTGAGGAAGGAATGGAGGGGGTCACACTGCATCCCAGGAAACAATCACAAATCGAAAGTGCATCCAGGTTTCTGGAAGTCCCGGAGCCATTACTACCCCAAGGAAATTCCTGCTGGATTTTCTTAATCTCAGACCACCTGGTACCGTGCCACATTGCTCGAGCCCCGGCTCCCTGTATGAGGTGATGAGCTGTTGGGGCTAAGAGCATCGCTGCTGGATTACACCGCCTGAGAGCAAATCCTCTTCGCTTCCTTATAGTGCAGAGCTGCCTTCCAAGACTTCAGGGGCAGAAGCTGCCAGCCCTCTGAAGGACCAGGCCTAGAACTGACCCAGGGTCACTTCCTACACTGTGCAAGGCACAGAGCCAGCCTCGATTTAAGTGTACCTCTGTGTTTACAAGACATGGAAAGCATGATTGATGCCCATTTCTCTCATAGCAATGAAAGAAATACAGAAAACAGATTAAACAAAGTAAGAGATGTGTGTTTATCTTTGTTTTACCCGCAGGAATTCTCACAGCCTTCAAAATACTCATGATCGTTACGCGTCTCCATGAAGGCAATATTGTATACAAAGTTTCATCATCTCTGTTTTGTGGGTTCCCTATGACTATCTACTTTTGATTCAGGATATTTGTGAAACACAAAGAAATGACAAGAAAAAGAAACTTGCTTATAATCTCATCATTCAAAAATAATGTTAATGATCGGATATATTTCCTTTCAGAATTTCTCTCTCTCTCTCTCTCTCCCCATATGTGTGTGTGTGTGTGTGTATACACAATATTGTGTACAGCAGCATGTTCTCAATTTTGTTAAAAGCACTTTTGTAGATATGTGCATATATATATACTCTATTGACTATACATAGGCACATAAACACGTGTACTTTTAACAAAATTGAGAATGTGCTGTATATGCAATTTTGTGTTCCATTTTTTTTTGCTGAAAGAACTTGATTAAACTGATTATATAATATCTTATTTGTATCTGTATCTTTGCTTATGTCATTTGTGTATTTCTTTAATTTTATATGTCTGTCACAAATATTTGAGGCACTGTTCCTGAACTATGGAATAACTGAGTATATAAAAGATTTTGAAGTTTATGATACACACAGAAAAACTGCACTTGAGAAAAATTATACTAAATTTTATTCCAACTAGCAGTATATAAGAGCACCTGTTTAATAATTGTCTTACTTGTACTAAGAGATTATTTTATTCTTTCCAACATTAAAAGAGAAAAGTAGTATCTGGCTCTTGCATTTTCTTCTCACTGACTAGTGTTAGTAATAATTCGAAAGACATTTTTTTCTAAGCTTATTTAGTTTCTTCAATTTTGTTCACATGTTCTTTACCTAGGGATTTTTAAATATTTTTTATTTTAATTTTAATTTTCTTATACCTAAGGTATTCGTTCATGTCTTCAACATTCTCATATTTTTCTCAGGTTGTCATTTGCCTTTTAAGTTGTTTATGTAATCACATTCATCGTTTTCTTTTTTTTATTCTACTTTTAAAAAAAGTTTTTCCTGATCCTCCAATCAATTAAATGTCTGTTTATATTTTCTCCCATATCATGATCTTCTATTTCTCTGCTGACTCCTTTAATCCAATCAGCGTTCAGTCTCTTGGGTGATGGCATGTCGGCTTGCTGGCGCAGCCTAGCTCAGCCGGCGGGGGAGCTTCCAGAGCTGATTACTTTGAAGTTTTAATCTGTAAGTTTGAATTACAGCTTTAATATATATTATATTTAGTAGAGCAAGCCTTTCCTCCTTCCTTGTATCTATTTTTGCCACATCATCCTTCCAGGCGAACTGTATATTGTTCTGTCATGTTCGAAGGGATCTATTTTAAAACTCGGAGCTAATTTGAAAGTAACAAAAATGTTCCAACTTCCCATTCCAAAGCACAGAGTTCGTTTAGAACCTTTCCATATCCGTGAAACTGTGTTCTGTTCTTATACATGGCAGGCATGCCTTGTTACTGTTAGTCTTAACTGCTCTGTTTTCCACTGCTCTGGGATTGTTTTTTAATCCTATTATATCTTTTAAAAGCATTTGGGAAATCTAGTAATTGTTGGCTCTTTTTCTTGTATCATGCAATTTTGCTGGGCTTTCTTATCAATTTTAAGAGATTTTCTATCAATTACCTAGGGTTTTCTAAGCATATAATCATACATTTGAAATATTGATAAATGTGCCTCTTCTGTTCGATAGTAATTCCACTACTTTCTGTTGTATGTTCTATCATTCTCATAGTGAGAGTAGGCATGCTCGTTTTGTTTCTGATGTTAATAGGAATACTCCTTTTACTTTACTATCAACTATGATGTAAATGTTGGTGTGAGTTAGGTGTCCTTTACTATTAATAGAAGAATCCTACTATTCCTGGCTCCCTAAATATTTTAAAAGCAGAAGTGGTGTTTAATTATGTCTAATGCCCTTTTAATATCTAATAAGATTAGCAGGTGTTATTATGTACTACTATATTTCATAGATTATACAATACATTGCAATTTCAGAGATGTTAAAACATGAAAAAGAAAAAGCTCATTTTAGAATTGAGCGATGTCCTATTATTAGACAATAAGGGTCGGCCCCACTATTCATGGAGAAATGTGCTTTCTATTATATTGTTAATTTTGATTTGATCAACTTAAATTATGAATTTTAAAACATTCATAGATAATATTATTTTATAGCTTTAAAATGTATTTATATTTATTAGGTTTTTATATTGGGGTGTCTCTAGTTTCATAATCAATTCTAGTTTCAAAATAATTAACTTCCCCACTTTCATTTTGCCCAGAAATTGTTTATATAGCACAAGAATTATGTTCTTTGAAACCCTGAACCATCACATCAGTAAAAGTTTAATGTCTCAGTGATGGCAAACACAACCGTCATATTTTAATAAATGTTTTATTTTCATGTCTTGAAAACGGTTTTATTATTTCATGATTTTCAATAAGCTCCTCTGATTTTCTATTTCTTCTTGATTCAAAGTGGATCCTTTATATTTTTTGAAAAAAGGTATCTTTCCTTTGAGCTATTTTTATTTGTTGGTAAAGCAATGTACATGATATTTGTTTAATTTTTAAAGAAGTGTTTATCATTTAATCTACCTCTTTATTATTTTTAATTTTACTTGTGTTCTTTTTTATATTTATGAGAGATTTGCCTTTTTTTCAAAGAATCAAATTATTGTATTTATTTTTCCTATTTAGGGTTAACCAAATCTTCCTTGCTTCTGCTTGTTTTACTTGTTATATTTTTAAATAACTTCTCACACTGACTCTTGATTGGTTACTTCAGCTTTTATTTTACTATGTTATTATGTTTTAATTTTATTATTTGAAGCAAAAAAATGAAACCTCTGATGGAGACTGGCCATATTACATTCATTTTGACATATAATGTTCTCATCTTCATTACATTCTAAATAGTTTGTAATCATACTCGTAATTCTTATTTCATTTTGACTAAATAATCACTTAGAAGTGTATAGTGTTTTTAATTGCTAACTAATTTTGAATTTTTTACTTATCTAGCTCTTCCTCTGTGTGTCTCCCTTTCATTTTTAGTTTTACAATATTATAACTGAGAAATGTTTGCCTTTGAGAAGGTTTTGATATATTTTTGTTTTTGACAGGCCTGTTACATGATTATTTTCATGTATCTTCCAAACAAGGGCTAGGAAGGACTCTTTCTATCCCACTAACAGTTGCCTTCTGTGAAATTTACATTGCCACTTTGATTTCTTTTGGTTTACACTTCCCTGGTGAGTCTTTTCAAAAACTATTTTTTATTATTAGGAATTCTGCATCACTCTGCTGTACTCAAGGCATAGTTGCGTAATTTTAACTTATTTGAAGGTATTTTGTTTTTAATAGGGAGTAAGTCACTTATGTTTGTGGTCATAAATGATATTTTGGTCTTCTGTCTTGATGTACACTTTGGCTTCTGTTTTTAAATCTTCTTTATTCTTTCCTGTCTTTTATTACCAAGAATGTACTTTATTTGCTTTAGTCTTCCCCTTCACTTAAATGATATACAACAGCATTTTTATTTTTATCAAAGGTTAACTTCACCTTTTCTGTAGATGATTTTTTACGTCCATATTTTTCTAATTATTGGTACTTGGACTCCTTGGACTTCCTGATTCAGAGAAGAATAATTTCTTAGGCACTTCATACTTGGGATATCCCCAACTTTTCAGTTTTTTAAATGTAGTTTTAGTTGGGTTAGACATAATAATTCTTAAAATTGTCTTCTAATATTGCAAGTAGGTTTATATAAGTTATGTAAACCTGATTGCATTCATTCAGTTATTCATTCAATAAATCCACACTGAACGTATACCAAAGACTAGGTACTAGGGATAAAACAGTGAATGAACAAGATAGACAAAATCCCTGAAATCGTGAAGCTTGTATTCTGTTGGAGAGTTTAGAAAATAAATATGTAATAAATATTAAATAAATAAAAAGTAATTTTACCTTATGATAACTATAATGAAGAATATAACCAACAAAATAATGTAATAAAGGAATAGGGTGTCATTCCCTTAGGTGGTTGGCAAAGCCTTTTGGGGAGATGGTATTTGAGCAGTCACCTGGATGAGGAGATGGAGACACCCACATATAGATCCGGAGATAAGATTCCAGTCAAGAGGAGCCAGTGCCAGCTTGGCACAAAGAAAAGAAAGAAGGGCAATGGGGCTAAAGCACAATGAGGAAGGAGAAGGGGCATTCAGGATAAGGTCAGGGAGACAAGCAGAATCTTGTAGAGCTGTATCAGTCATGGTTCTCCAGAGAAACAGAGAATGTGTGTGTGTGTGTGGGGGGCAGCTTTCTCGAAATTACAGAAAGTATCCAGCCATGTAATATGAAAAATAGAGGCATTTATGGCTGGATATTTTCTGGACAGCCCTTGTATATTCTTCCATATACAGTATATATATATTCTTCTATATATAATACATAAATTATGTATATTATATATACAGAGCTTCAGTACAGCCACTCCTAACCTAACAACCTACCTAATTAATGACTGCTTGGATTTATGACCAGTTCTCCAGCATGGGGAACTGTCTGTGTGAGTCTCAGGATCCCTTCTCAGCCTTTGTCTCATTCCTATTAACTACACAAAGCATTCACAATCATGCAAAACTACGTATTTTGTTTTTAAGTGTGTCTCGCATGATATCTATTGAAAAATACATACCCTACAGCACCACGATACACCACAAGACATCCACCTTTAAGCTCCTCGCTTATCGACCAATTCATTTAACAACCTAGTTGTAGAAATGGAACTCAGTTGTTAGGTGAGGAGGAGAGTGCCTTATAAGACATTGGCTTATGTGATTATGGAGGCTAAAATGTCCGAAGATCTGCAGTTGGCAAGCTGGAGACCCTGAAGAGTCAGTGGTACAGTTCGAGTCCAAAGGCAGGAAAGAACCAGCTGACGGCCCAGCTAAGGCAGTCAGGCAGACAGAATTCCTTCTTTCTTGTGGAAGGATCAGCCTTCTGTTCTGTTCATGATCTCAACTGACCAGATGCAGCCTGCCCACATTAGGGAAGACAATTTGCTTTACTCAATCTCCTGACTTACAAGTTAATCTCATCCAGAACCACCCTCACAGACACACTCAGAATAATGCCCCAACAAATGTTTGTGGCCCACTCAAGATGACAAACAAAATTAACTATTGCAAAGGCATAGAAGAAAGATAGATCTTATTTTAAATATGATAGCAAGCCATTGCAGGATTTCAGTCAGGGACTGACATTATATGATTTACTCTTTTTAGGAAAGACTCAAATACATTATGAGAACTAATACAGTGGTGGCAAGAGTATAAGCAGGAATTCAATTAGGAGGGGCTATTACCACAGCCACAACAGGAGAAAATGGTAGCTTAGACTAGGATGGGGTGGCTGGATTTGGAATACATTTTGAAGGTAGAAGACATAAGACTGACTCATAGATTGGATTTTGGGATTTAAAAAAAAAGACAAGGTGGATAATGTCCATGTTTTTACTCTGAGTAACTGGAGATAGATTGGAGCTTTCCATTTACTAACATGAAGAAATTTTAAGGAGAAACACAGAAATCAAGAACTCTGCTAAGTGCCCCAAAGGCTATCTAAGAAGAGATGTGGAGTAGGCATTGTACATATAAGCTTGGCACTAAGAGGGAGATCAGGACTTTACTGGTTTCTTAGTGCTGCTGTAGCAACTTACCACAAACATAGTAGCTTTAAACAACTGAGGCTGAGGTCACCACATCACAGAAGACAGAAGAGCAGAAAGCTCCAGGAATCAGTCCTTCCAGTGACAGAACTATTGAACTGGCAAGATTCATTGGAATAAATTATTTAGAACTCTAAAATTTAGTCAAACACTGGCAGCACCTTGGAGAGTGCTTGATGAAGAAAAAAGGCTGATAAATTGTGATGAATTTCAGTTGTGCATGGCAGCTACCATCCTCCATGTTCTATCTTCATAGCAGGCAGCTGTGGAAATGGTGACCCACGTTCCTGGTATGGCTTGTGGTCCCAGGTTGAGCAATAAAAGCTTTGATATACAAGGAAAGGAATTGTGTGTTTTAATCTGCCTGAAACTGAGAGATTGGCACAGTGAGTAGCTGTTGTTTCAACCACTATGGGCTAAAAATAGCTTCCTGGGCACTGTCTTAAGAGTTTAAATAAAACATTTTTTTATTTCTCTTATTTGATTATGTCACTGGCTGACCATAGAGATAATGGAATAGAGACTTTAGTGACCACACATCATGAGAATATTGTCCTTGCAAACATATTTTGTGAAAGTCACAAACAAATAAACTGCACCACCACCCCTCAGCAAGCAACACAAAAAATCCCTGGAAATAAGGATCATCTGGTATCCAGAATTACTGCATTATAATATTAAAAATGTTCAGTTATCCATACACACAAAAATCAAAACATACATAGGGAGTTCCCTGGTGGTATAGCGGTTAGGTTTCAGTGCTCTCAACACTGCCACTTGCATTCTATTCCCAACCAAGGAACCACCCCTCCAAAAAGAAAAATACAAAGAAGCAAGATAAAAGGAAACCAAGAGAAAATATAATTGAGAAAAAAAACAAGAAACTCAGACACTGAAAATACTGGAAAATGATATTAACTGTCATAAATGTGCTTCAGATGATACCACAGACAAAGAAATAAAGGAAATCATAAGAAAAATGTAGGTGCCTATAGGAAATATGAATGAAGATATACAAATTATATAAAATCAAGCAAATAAAAATTCTGGAGCTGAAAAGTTTAATAACTGAAATTGAAATTTTAAAAACTTCAACATAAAATTTGAACATAGACAGAATCAGCAAATTTAAAGAAAAAGTAATTGAAATTATCCAGTTTGTATAGCAGAAAGGAAAAGAATAAAGAAAAAATGAACAGAGCCTAAGGGACCTATGGGACACCATACTGACATAGGCATCTGAGAATGCCAAAATAGAGAAGAGATAGTGAAAGAGACAGAAAAAAATTTTGAAGAAATTATGGCTGGAAACTTCCCAAATCTGATGAAAGACATGAATAAACAAGTCTAAGAAGCTCAATGAATTCCAAGCAGGTTAAACTTAAACAGATCCACATCAAAACATACTATGATCAATTTTCAGAAGACAGAGAAAGTCTTGAAAGGGGCAAGAGAGAAGCAAACTCCTCATGTAAACTCATCCTTCCTCAGATTAACAGCCAATTTCTCATCAGAAAATCATGCCAGCCAGAAGGCAGTAGGATGATATTTATTTAAAGAGCTGAAATTAAAATCTATCAGCCAAGAATTCCTTATCCAACAAAACTGTACTTCTAAAATGAAGCATAAAATATAATGTACAGCGTAGTGAAATAGTGGCTAATACTATATTGTACATTTGGAAGTTGCTAAGAGAGTAGTACTTGGATGTTTTCATCACAAGAAAAAAGAATTTGGGATTTGTGTGTGGTAATGGATGTTAGTGAGATGGACTTTAGTGATCATTTTGTATACTATACAAATATCAAGTTATTACGTTGTACTAAAACTAATACAATGTTATATGTCAATTACATCTCAAATTTTTAAAAATAAACAACAACAACAAAAAAGAGAATCAAGGCATTCCTAGATACACAAAAGGTAAGGGAATTCATCACTAGTAGATCTGCTCTATAAGAAATGCTAAAACAAGTTTTTCAGGATGAAATTAAAGGATACTAGACAGTAAATCAAAGTCATATAAAGAAATAAAGATTTCTGGTAAAGGTAATTAGATAAATATAATAGCTAATACTATTAAAGTATTGGTTTATACCTCTTTTTTTGTGTGTCCTACAGGATTTTAAAGACCATAATACTCCACTTTTAATAATGTATAGAGTACCTAGACAGAAGATCAATGAAGAAATGGAGGACATTAACATTATAAACCAACTAGATCCAATACTTACACTGATCATTTTATTTAACAAGAGCAAAATACACATTTTTGTCAAGTGTACATAGAACATTTTCCAAGATAGACCATCTATTATGTCATAACACAATTCTCAATTAATTTTAAAAGATTGAAATCAGAAAGAGTACTTTCATTGACCACAGTAGAATGAAGCCAGAAATAAAAAAAAAAAACAAAAACAAAAACAAAAAAAACAAAGAAAACTGGAAAATCCACAAGTACATAAAAATTAAACAATACACACACAAAAAAATCAATGGATCAAAGAAGAAATGACTAAGGAAATTAGAAAATATCTTGAGATGTATTAAAATGAAAAGGCCTTGACATCCACATGCAAAACAATGAATTTAGACACAGACTTTACACTCTTCACAAAAAATTAACACAAAAGAGATTATAGCCCTAAATGTAAAACACAAAACTATAAAATTCCCCAAAGATAGCATGGGAGAAAACCTAGATGATATTGGGTATGGAAATGAGTTTTTAGATACAACTCCAAAGGCACAATTCATAAAAGAAACAATCGATAAGCTAGACTTTATTAAAATTAAAATCTGCTCTGCAAAATACAATATCAAGACAATGCGAAGACAATACAGAAGAGGAGAAAACATTCACAAAAGACACACCTAATAAAGGGTTGATATCCAAAATATAGAAAGCACTCTTAAAATTCAACAGTAATATGAGGGCTGTCCGGAAAGCATCCAGTCATGTAATATGAAAAATAGAGTCATTTTTGGGTAGATTTTTTCTGTGCAGCCTTGTAAAACAACCTGATTTAAAAATGGGCCAAAGACCTTAACAGAGACATCATCAAATAAGGTATAGAGATGGCAAACAGCATTTGGAAATACGCTTCATATCTTAAGTCATCAAGGAAATGCAAATTACAACAACAATGAGATACCACTATACACCTGTGAAAATGGTTGAAACCTGAGACTCTGACAACACCAAATGCTGGTGAGAACATAGAGCTCAGGAACTGTCATTAATTGGTGGTGGGAATGCAAAACGGTAAAGCCACTTTGTAAGACTATCTGGCAATTTCTTACCATATGACACAGCAATTGTGCTCCTTGGTATTTATGCAACGGAGCTGAAAATGTACATCCACACAAAAACCTGCACATGAATGTTTATAGAAGTTTTATTCATAAGTGCCAAAACTTGGAAGCAACCAAGATGTAGTTCAGTAGGTGAAATGATAAACTGTGGTACATTCAGACAGTAGAATACAAGGTCTGACAATTAAGTTTGCAAACTCATCCTAGAAAAATTGCTACATTGCTGAATATCACTGTGGTCACCTTCCAAGTACTCCCCTTGAGAACTATGCACTGATGCCAGTGCCTAGTCCACCTTTCAAAGAAATTTTGGAACTCTGTCTGGAATGGCCATCAGAGCTATCGTATGACCCTTGATGTCCTGAATGTCATAAAAATATCTTCCTTTCAATATTTCCTTTATCTTTGGGTAAAAAAAAAAGTCACTGGGGGCCAGATCAGCTGAGTAGAGAGGGTTATTTGTGTACTGGCTAAAAACTCCCTCACAGACAGTACCACATGAGCTGGTACATTGTCGTAACGTAAGAGACATGAGTTGCTAGCAGAAAGTTCAGGTTGTTTTCGTCTAACTTTTTCATACAGCCTTTCAGCACTTCCAAATAGTAAACTTGTTTGACTCTTTGTGCAGTTGATACAAATTCATAATGAACAACGCCTCTGATATCAAAAAAAGTTAGCAACATTGCTTCAACTCTTGATTTGGACTGACAGAACATTTTTGGTCTTGGAGAATTGGCTGACTTCCATGTGCACTTTGCTGCTTTGTTTCAGGGTTGTATTGGTACACGCATGTTTCAACACCAGCGATAGCACGGCCCAAAATATTGTCTTTCCTTTCCAAAGGTCTTGGCAAACTTTGACTCTCCTTTGCTTTTGTTAATTGGTGAGCTCCTTTGGGATCATTTTTGCACATACCTTTCTTATGCCAACATTTTCAGTTAAAATATTCCTAACTGTTTATCTATCAATGTTTACTTGGCCTGCTATTCTTCGCACAGTCAGATGATGATTTTGATGCTCAATTTGACAATTTTTTTCCTTTTTTAATTACAGTTTATATACAATACTATAACTGCCTCAAGTGTATAGCACAGTGATGAGTCATTTATATACTTAGTAAATCCTCATTCTGATACATCTGGTCTCCCCTCCAATACCATATGAAATAACTTTGTGTCATATTAGATGGATACTAGATTTGTTGGGGTGATGGAAGGAGAGCTGGAGGGGTGGATAAAAAGGGGAAAGACATCAATTCAATAAATTTTTGCAATGTTTTCATCGGTACTGCTTGTTACTGGCCTCCATGATCTCTCTTATCACTGACACTTTCCTCTCAGAAAGAAGTTAATATATTTGTACACTGCCATTTTCTTCATGGCATTATCCCCATACACATAGACTAACATGTTCCTGATTTCATTTCCACTCTTGCTAAGTTTAGGAAGAAATTTAATGTTTGTTTCTCTAATTCAAGCTCCAATATTCTCCCAACAGCACATACAACAGTAATGAATGCAGTTCAGCAAGGCACCACCACACATCCACATGAACACAGCTGTGTGACACAGCTATAATAAGGTTATGAAACCTTTCCAAGTTGTGTGTACAGTTGCCAACGTAAGTGCATGATGGCAAGTTTGCGAACTTAATTGTCATAACTTGTATTATTCAGTGATTTAAAAAAATGAGCTATTGAGTCTTGATGTGGCCTGGAGGAACCTTAAATGCATGTTGCTAAATGAAAGAAACCAATCTAAAAGGGCTATATATTGTACAATTCTAACTGCATGACATTCTGAAGAAGGTAAAACTGTGAAGACAGCAAAAAGTTCAGAGTTTGTCAAGGGTTTTGAGGAGTAGAGGGTGGTAGAAGGATTAACAGGTGGAACACAAAGAAGTTTTAGGGCCATGAAAATACTCTGTATGAGACAACAGTGATAGGTGCATGTCCTTACACATTTGCCCTAACCCATACAATGTACAACACTAAGTAAATTTTAATGTGAACTATGGACTTTAGGTGTTTATGATGTGTCAATATAGGTTCATCATTTGTAACAAATATGTGGGGTATATGGGAAACCTCTGTACCTTCCCTTTAAGTTTGCTATGACTCTAAAACTGATCCAAATAATTAAAGCCTTAATTTAAAAAAATAAAAGGAAAACAAACCAAATCTTGTTCAATGCAGTGAAAGCAATGCTCAGAAGAAAATTTATAACATAAATGTTTACATTTAAAAATAAGAAAGATCTCAAATCAACAACTTAATTTTATAACTTGAGGAATAAAAAAGGAACAAATTAAACCAGTAGAAGGAAAAAAATAATAAATATTAGAGCAGAGATAAACAAAACATTAAAAAACAATAGATTCAACTTCACAAAACATTAGCTCTTTGAAAAGATTAAAGCCTGAAACCTATGTAATCCTTGCTAACAGATGTCCCCCCCAATAAGTCTAACAATAAAAATGAATTTAAAAAAAAAGAAAAGATTAAAATGTTGATAAAGCTTTAGCTAAACTGATTAAGAAAAAAAGATACAAATAACTAAAATAAGAAATGAAAGTAAGGGTATTACTACTGATATTATAGAAATTAACAGGAATATAAAAGAATATTATGAACAATTACATGTCAGCAAATCACATAAATTAGATAAAATGAATAAATTCTTAGAAACATACAAATTATCAATACAGATTCAAGAAGAAATAAAAAATGTCAAAGGACTTAAAATAAGTAATGAGATTGAATAAGCAATCAAAAACCTCCCAACAAAGAAAAGTCTAGGAGTAGCTGACTTCACTAGTGAATTATACCAAATACATAAAAAAGAATTAACATCAATTCTACTCAAGCTCTCCCAAATGATAAAAGAGGAAAGAACATTTCCCTATATGTTCTGAGGTCAATATTACCCAAGTACCAAAGTCAGACAAAGATTCCACAAGAAAATAAAGCTACAGTCCAAAACTTCTTATAAATGTAAATGTAAGAATTCTAAAAAAAATACTAGCAAACCAAATTCAACACCATATTAAAATAATATGTATAATGACCAAGTGGGATTTTTCTAGCAAATGCAATGGCATTTCATCATAAGAAAATCAATCAATGTAATACATCATATTAATAGAATGAAGATAAATAGCACATGATTAACTCAATAGACATAGAAAAATCATCTGAAAGAACTGAAGACCTTTTCATGATTAAAAAATATTTGTTAGCAAACTAGGAAGAGAACTTTTTCAATATGATAAAGGGCATATACCAAAAACCCACAACTACCATCCTACTCAATAGTGAAAGACTGAAATATTTCCCTGAAAATCAGTAACAAGACAAGGATGCTCTCTTTCACCACTACTATTCAACATTGCACTGGAAGTCCTAGCCAGAGAAATTAGCCAAGAGAAGGCATCTAAATTGAAAAAGAAGTTGCAGAGCTATTGCTGTTGCAGATGGCAAGATTCTATATGTAGATAATTTTAAAGAATGCACACATACACACACTCAAACACACACACTCAAACATACTAGAGTTAAAAAACAAAAACAAGAAAGTAGCAAAAATTATACAATAACAATGAACAATCTAAAAAGGAAATTAAGCAAATAATTCCATTTATAATAGCATCCAAAACAATAAAATACCTAGGAATAAGTGTAACCAAGGATAAAAGTCTTGTATATTGGAAATTACAAAACATTGTTTAAAGAAATTAAAGACCTAAATAAATATAAATAATCCTGATTTTATGAATTAGAAGACTTAATATTGTTATCATGACAATATTTTCTAAGCTAACTACAGATTTGATGCAACCATTATCAAAAATTTAATGGTCTTTTTTGTACAAATAGAAAAGCTTATCCTCAAATTTATGTGTAATTACAAGAGAACTCTAATACTCAAAACAATATTAAAAAAGAAAAAGTTGAAGGATTCACACTTTCCTATTTCAAACTTAATACAAAGCTGAACAAATCAAAACCATGTGGCATAAGACATGTAAACCAGTGGAGTAGAATTAGGAATTCAGAAATAAACCCAAACTTCTATGGTCAAATGATTTTTGATAAGGATGCTAAGATCATTCAAGGAGAAAAGAATAGTCTCTTCAACAAGTGGTGCTGGAACAATAGGATAGCCACATGCAAAAGACTGAAGTTGGACCCCTACCTCACTCCATATACAAAAAATTAACTCAAAATGAATCGATGGCCTAAATACACAAGCTAAAATAATTAAACTAGTAGAAGAAAACAGGATTCTTAGATTCAAAACCAAAAGCAATGGCTATTA